>CAEGAF010099615.1:0-16581 GCA_903067075.1 Micropoecilia bifurca
ATATCAGCCACTTCAGTTATTTGTCGGTGGTACATCCCATGTAGGGGCTTGTCCTCCCATGATGGAACCTCTAGCACGTATCGTCCGTTGAGGCTTTGTCCTTGATGTATTTATGGATCTTGGATGTTTCATCCTGGACAGTGGCTCTCACACTCACTAGTCCTCTGCCTCCTTCCTTACGGCTCGTGTTCAGTCTCAGGGTCCTGGATTTGGGGTGGAACCCTCCATGCATGGTTAGTAGCTTCCGAATCTTAACATCCGTGGCCTTTATCACGGATGTTAATACATTATATGGAACGAAAGAGAGAACGTGGAGGCTTATGATACTTTGGGTATAGTTCCAGAAAATTCTTACCAAAATCCAAATTGCTTGCATCTGCATTTAATTTAGGCATAAAGTGGACAGTAATGGCTTTGTCAGAATTGTTTAATAATTTCTGACTCATATCAGAAGTAAAATGTATCATTGTGGCAAACTGCCATAAGTGCATGTCCATGAAGGCCCCATCGGAGCATTTATTTTATTTTTCAGACACACGAAAAATAAATGAACAATATGTGTTGTTCATAGAAGCATATGTTTTAGTTTTTATAAACTAATAGTTTATAGTTTTTTAATAGAGCAAATCCTTTAAAAATGGAATGAAACTCAGGACCTTAATTCCAATTCAGCATAATGACATTGTGTTAACATGTGGACGAAAGTCTCTCTTCCTCCTCCAAAATGGCTTCTTGAAAAGTAGCTTACAGCTTTAAAAACTATTTTTCAATAAAGATATGACCTAAAATGAAGCAGATGAATTAGACTTATTGCCCTTAATGAAATTAGATGAAAAAAGGAACCAAACTAATTTTGTTAGATGTATTTTGTGTTTTAGTTATGGCAGGACACTTTGATTTATAGTTCAGAAACATGAGTCTGGAAGTGGGAAGTGTTGGGTGACAGTCACCCTGACCTACCTTCTGAGTAATCGATTGCATCTCATACTCTCATTACAGCATTACAACATGGTGAAAAGAAGAGCTAAATACTATGTAAAACATAATAACCTCAACTCTGCCACAGAAACGGGATTTCAAGTTTAATTCCTATAAAATCTTGAAGTGCCACATGGCTGAGCAGAGGATGGTTCTGATTGTTGTCTTGTACTTTTGCTCCTATTTTGTCTTTTAAATTGTTACCTATTTTGGAATGCTGTTATTAGCATATTATCATTTTCCCAGTGTGGGTCATTTTAGCTGTGTGTGACATGCTGTCAGGGTCCCATCAGGCTGATGATGGAGTCTCACTCATGCTCTCAACAAAATTAGACCCAGTGTGTGTGTGTGTGTTCTGCACAGTGTGTGAGAGTTTTGTGTGCTGGGCGTATTACAGACCAGGCTACAATTCAGTTTCAATTAATTTTAGGCAGCAGGAGAATGAGCTGAAAATGAGACCTTTTACTTGCAAATGTATTTCTACGTTGGCCCTACTGATGCAAAGTGACCCTGGTTGTTGGCTCTCAGAAAGATTCTTACCGTTGTGGAAGTCAGTGTAAAGTCAGGACTCAGTGTTTTACTGACAGGTTACAGAAATCATCAAAACTGACTGTTTCAATCTTTCCATTGGAATTTAAACAGATTTATACTTCAGGATGTGTCATATTTTTTAAACTGATTTGTTAATGTAATCTAAATTTGAGCATTTCTGAAATGTGACTAGCAATCTGCAATCACTATCTACCTTAGGTCCTGCCCTTTGACCGCTGATTGACTGACAAACCGAAAATGCAAGAAATGATTGCTGATTCATTTATCACATTCATAATTCATCTGAATAAGAGATTATTAAAACTGTTCTGGAGCATTTAAAATATTTCTTCCAAATATCAGCAGCACCAGTTGGCAATTAAGGAACAGAAGAACCAGACGCTTAGTTCTGCCAGGCCACCCAGCTTCATATGATTGGAGGTGAGAAGAGGAGACAGACTTTGTCCAAAATAATGAACCTGTTTATTAGCTGCTGTTTCATTGCTTGGGGAGGTTCACTGGATAGCAGGCAACTTTAATCTATTTCAGTTCAATGTTGACAGCACCAATTTAAAACAAATGTCATCTCGAGGCACTTTTCGAAAAAGTCCTTTCAGTTCAGTCACACATTCCAACTGATCCACATTACCAAACAGTACATTAAGCTCAGTGTTGTCAGTGACTCCACAGCAATCCCTCATACTGAGCATGCATGTAGCAACAGTGGAGAGGAAAACCCCCCATTAAACAGGAAGAAACCTCCAGCAGAACCAGAACCTGGCTCGGTGCAAGCGGTCATCTGCCACAGATGACTGGAGGTTAGAGAAGGCAGAGGAGAAACAGATGAACTGATGCAGGAGAACTTTCTATGTTCATGAAAAGTAACAAGTGAGTAGCAGGGAAGGAAGAGAGATTAGCTGTTGGCAGCATTGTGTGAGCTGATGTCTTCCTCCAGGAAGGTTTCACAGGATGAGGTGAGCAGAACATGACTCCACAGTCCTTTGGTCCGGTCCAGGAGTGGCTGGTGAAACACATCACTATGTGTCAACAATTCACAGGAGTATCCAGATTAACAAAAGCTTGTTGGGTGAAGGAGGAATTCCTGTCAGTCATGTTAGTGGATATTTCCAAAAATGATCAGTGAAACCTGTAAGGAGTTCAGCTTTAAGTTTAAGCTCTGATGACAGTTGTAGCTCTGCCTGTAGCCAAGACATCTGTATTAGCCTGATGCTATAAAAGCATTTCTCAAAAGTGCAGAATATTGTCTATGCCTTTAAGAAGGACTCAGTTTGGCATCATTATTCCAGTGTGCTACATTTTTTCAACAATCAGAAAACAGAAGCTGCCATAAAAAAAATTAGCAGGAAAGCAAAACAAGACAGTTAGCTGGGTTTTTATGGCTTTCTTGCTCTAGTGACACCGCTAACTTTTCCAGAGTTAGCAGTAAGATGGTATCAGACCTTTTTTTAGAATCTATTTAACTGGGGTTCCAAGTATACAGCTGAACACAGAACAGTGTCAAAAGAAAGCCACAGACTGAGAAGAATGTTCAACTTTTCAGCCTGTGAGGTTGCCCTGGATATGAAGACCCCACACACTACAAAAGTCACTCGGTTGTAATGGAAAACCACCAAAAAAGAGTAAAGTAGAGTCGAATTGTATATGCTTTGCTACAAAGGCAGCATCAATCTATAATATTCCAGGGTTCCTGGGAAGCCTGGTATTTGAACAGTACATTTTATTTAGAGTCCTGCTGGTGGGAAGATGGATTAGGTTTGCAGGTATGGGGAACACGGAGTCTGTCATGTTCATCACACCACCCTCAAGCAGTTTCTACAGGACCTACATCTGTCTTGGGAATACCTGCATGGGACCTCAGTAACGCAAGCATGCAAGTTTTCCTAGGAGAGCATTTCCCAGTGGAGTATTTCCCGACAGAGCTTACGGTATTTAGGACACCATACCTTAATCGGTGTGAATGATGTTGGCATATTGCTCACATATCACCCAGTTTGAAAGTAGAGCTGGTGAAAATGTGATACCATAATTGCTTGAGCTCTAACTTTGGTTACATATCAAGAGGCAATAAAACAAGGCGGTGCTCTACACGATGACATAGTTAGGCACACAAAGAGACAGCCTAACCAAAACGTTATTTCTTTTAAAAGTCATAATGCAAAATACATTTTATTCTAAACTTTTAAATCAAGCCACTTTTTGCTTTCAAAAGATCATTGATATCCCTGATGATTGCAGTAATTGGACTTAAACCATACAAGACATTAACCTCCTGACTTTGTTTCCATTTCTTTGTAATTAGTATTGAAATGTAATTCTTCTTGGAGACCTTGGAGCCATTATTAAAAAATGCTAGGTATTTAATGGTCCTATTAAAAAGCAATCTATTCCCTAGAACCATGTGTGTTTTGAATAGTGTGTCTGCTCAGCTGGATACTGAGGATTTGTTGTTATTGACTTAAAAGAGACGAATGACTGGCGTGTCAGAGAGTGAGAAATATAGAGAGCGAGAGATGAGGAAGGGAGGCGCGATGGAAACTTGGATGATGAAATTTCTCTGGATCAATTGTCTGTCCATCCCTCAGTCCGGGAGCAGGGGGTCGGATCAATGGAGCCCGTGGAGCCGTGTCACAAGCACTCTGCTACAAGTTTTAATAAGGGTCATGACACCGCCATGCTTTTAGAGCCACTCCCATCATGCTTCCATTCACATTAGCATCAATAAGCCAGGCAGCAGCAGTCTTCATTAGACCCAGCTGCATATCCAACAGGCAGCTATTACTTGGCAGGTTGAGCTATCTTTAGATTAACTACACAGGCTTTAGGAGGTGCTTAAGTATGATGTGTAATAACGTAGCACAGCTAAATTACAGTAGCTGCTGGCTGTTAACTCCGTTTCATTTTTTGGCAGCAAACAGTCTTGAGAATAATGTAGGACATCCCACAACAGTAAGTGTGTTTTTCTAAAGTATGTGGACATATATTAATATTTAATATACATTTTAACAAGTGGGGAGGAGTTGATGAAGTTTTTTAATCAAGTTAGTTGCAGGATCTGCAATTAACTTGATTATGGAATCAAGTTAATTGACCCTGTGATCTGGGTCCAAAACTTTATATCAACAGATTAAGCAACATTTTCACGTCTTTTTATTTAATGGAAACACTTCAATTGTGAAATTGTGTATTTTCGACATCAGTGGAATAATGACAAAGATTGTAAACATTTGTAATGAAAACACAGATGAGATTTCTGCCTGGGGTTCATCTACTAATTACTGACAGGAAAGAGATGAGTATTAATGCAATCACTTATTCTAGGTTAAATATTTTGAGTTAATTATGAATAATTTGTTTTCACTTTGACGTGGATTTTTTTTGTCAAAAACCTAATGTATTTGTTAAAGCAATTAAGGGGTTAAACTCTCGAGGGGGCGAATACTTTTTATATATACTGAATATTAGTCCATAGAGAGATTAATACATTCTTGAGCTAAGAAATACTGTTTGTTGGAGAATAATAGTTTTTATGAGTCAGAATACTTTCACAACAGCTATTAGGAAGTCAACTGTTTTCTGAGTCATACAAGAACAAACAATTGAAAGCACAAGTTTTGCCTTTTCTCATCAGACAGCTGATATTCTGTTATGTTGCACTTTCTGTAATCTGGATCAAATTCTTTTACATTCATGGAATAACTTCAACCAAGAGAAGAAGAAAGTTCAAAGGAACAGTGTTTGGAGAAACCCTGGCCTTTCAGGGGAAGATGGTCAAATAGAATCCGGGAGCAATAAACTAAAAACAAAACCTTCCCTTTGGTGAAACAGGGAGAAAGTGTTTTCTTAAAACTCCTGCAGACTAATGGTCCTCGCATCCTTTTAACCAATGTGCCAGAATAAAGAGGAGACACCCAATCTGTGGTGCCTCTGTGGAGTCTGTCCTTCTTTCATGTAGACGTCTTGTTGCTCCTGCAATTTAAATCCTGTCCACAGCAACATCATTAAACTGATAGAAAACAGTTTGTTTAGCTGGAAATGTTTCATCTTATTATTATTAACAGCTCAAAATGAAATATTCTTTGAAAAGGTGAACATAAAAAAACAAAAATAAAACAATCATGAGGCATCAGCCCATATTAGAAGACACTGAGTGTAGTAGTCCTTTTTGTAAGAAGCCATGGAACAACTATTTTAAGGAGTCTTTGGATGGATTATATGTATTTCTTAGACAGACAGACAACTAGTTCTGAATCACTGAAATTATAAAAAAAAAACGTATTTAATGATTCTGCAACAATACATCTAAACTTAACAACCTTCTACAGCAAAACAATGAAATTAATTTATTAGCAAAATAAGAAGTGATAATAATGAGTGGATGTGTAAGATGACGGGTTATTACCCAGTGATGACCTCTATTTACCAGAATGTAGCCTTAACCAAACAACCAACGTAGAGAAAGTAAAGCAATACAAAGTAAAAGGAATCCTTTTCTGGATGAAGGTGTGACAGAGGCCATCAGCCCTTCCCTCCCAGGGTTTTATGAATCCATCTTCCCTCTATATGCTGCAAGTTTCCTGTACCAGAAAAATCAAAGCATTACCAGAGGATCAGAGACTCCATCATGCTCCACTGTATTTTCAGTGTATGCTTCATTTAGACATACCACACTGATCCAATACCCAAACAGTGTGTCCAAAACCTCTTTGATTTATTTATCAAGTTATGAATAAATTATCTTCTTATCTTATCTTATCTTATCGTATCTCATCTTATCTTATCTTATCAGGCAATGTTGGGGTTGATCACAATGTAAATGTGTTGACTGAATTGTACCATTATGACTTCAACTCTTGTATATTCAACATCTAGGTTCTGCCTCTGAAGCAGTTTAGTTTTAGACTTGCAGGTAGCAGGCAAGTTACTGTCTTTGAAGTTCTTCCCTCCAAGCTTCCTTTCTGCTCTTCTGCTCCTGCTGCACTAACTACGCATTTCTGCTTCTGTATTCTTGTCTGTCACGCAGCACATCCTGCAATTTTCCCATGATTAATATTCTGTCTAGAATAGTCAGTTAAATTACAGAGGAACAGCAAATGTCATCCTCAACTCCCCCTGTAATTGGTGGCCTATTTTATAGCCTTTGAATGTAACTTCTCACAAAAAAATAAAAAATACTATCACATCACAAAACTGATTCCAAAAAATGTTTTCTTTTCCTGAAATCTGGGCAGAATTAGATGAGGGAGAACCAATCAAAATCAAATCTTCCAAGCAAGTTTTGCCTGTTGATGGAAGAAAATTTGTGTTTATCTCAATTATTTTCTACCCGGAAACTTTTTTTTTCTTTTTTACCTTAAACAACATTAAACATCCAAAATCGGTTTTGCACATCAACAGTTCCTCTGCAGAGGACAAAACCGACGTTTATATGCAAGCAGCTTTCCTTCCAAAAAGGAACAAATAAAATAAAATAACACATTCCCACTAGGAAAGCAAATGCCAAAAAAAGAAACACTTTTTCTTTCTGATCTCCAGCTTGGAGCCCAAGCAGCATGAAATGTCAAAAATAGAATGGGCATCACCTGAGAAAAAATCAATGGCTGTGTTCTCCAGAGCACTGGTCTCATCCTGTGTGGCGTCCTGTTTGCTACAGCTGCTGTATAATGGAGGACCATCAGTTTGATTTGTAAATAAATGAGACTGAAACACTGTTGGCCCAGCTGAGTGATTGATAGGCTGAAATGCTCTCGCTTTCTGCGTAAAGATTGATCTCGGCCGCCCGGCACAATGGAAATAATTTAAGTCAAACAAAAGGGAGCACACACACGGTGAGGCGGGGAGGCTGCAGTGTGAGATGCTGCTGAATTACACGGCTCCTATAGTGCTGCAGTTATTTATTGACCTGTTGGTGAAATATGTTGACATTTAGCTTACTGTGGGGTGGCGAGCATATGTGAGTGTGTGTCCATGTAAGTGATGCTAAGTAATGAACATGTGTCTGTGTTCACACACACAAAGACACGCACACACTGAACGTCTCTGCAGCATTGTGTGGGTTTGATTGAGATCCTTGTCTGACACAGTTCTGAGTTCAGCCAGTTGGAGGCGCTCTAACTCCAGAAACAGGAGGGAAAGCAAACAGCCCACTACTGAGTGGACAATCAGTCCACATATTCTTCTGGTCTCAACTGGAACTAGTGGGTTTTATGTTGTGTTAATGTTCAATCAGAAAGCAGCAAAAACAGCGATGAGCACGAATACCAAGAAATGAGGAAAGATTTCACATCTTAAAGTGAAAAACTGTCTGATTTAGTTGGTGGAACTAAATCAGACAGCGTGTTTGTGCTTCGGAGGTGGACACACTCTCACACTTCCTGATGACGGATTTTCCAGGAGAACTGGCTTGACCCGAGTGTGTCATCTGTCACTCAATACACACCAGGAAACAGCCGAAGCACTCGATTCTGCTGCGTCTCTTACACACACCTCCACACATGCATACATGCACGTCGGATTGTGCTCATTTGAGCTGATAATAGTTAGATCTATCCTTTTTTCCCTTTTTTATTTTGTATAGTTTGTGTCTGGTGGAGGTGTTGTGTTTTAGAGGACAATGAAGATGTAGTTTAAAGCTGCAGTATGTAACATTTACAGAAAATATAGTTTTTACATATTTACTAAAACTACCGTCATGGCCTGACAGTTTGTTATGAGACAGTTAATTTGTCTCAGGATGGATCTCCTCCACCTCCTCCCTGAGCTACGATTTCTGTCTGAAGAACTGCATCACCCCTCACTAAAAACAACCAATCACAGCCAGGAGGAGGGGCTTAGTGCTGCCAATCGACCTTGTGTACAACTTTCTCAATGTGCTAATAGTAGATATACAACTTATTGTTCAAGGAAAACTAGCTAGAAAAAAAGGCTAGGCTAACTAGCCTTAGCTTTCATGGTCTCCTTTGTGGTGAACGAGCTGCAGTGAAGATGGGCAGCACTGAGACCTTCCTCCTGCCTCGGATTGGTTGTTTCTGATAAAGTTGTGTATTTCTGCAGTGAGCACAAGAAACTCTGAGAGAAGGCAGAAGAGCTCAATTCTTTTCACAAATATTCTATTACATGTGTTTGTTTTAACAAACATGTAGAAAACACTTTTTAAAATAAATATTACATTCTGCAGCGTTAAAAAAAATCAAAGAAAACATATTATGTAGTGATGAAGACAGCATGTCAGCCACCTTCATCTCCATCCTCCTCTTTGTGGCCATCATGTCAGCTGACTTTCTTCTGTTAGTCTGTATGGTGTCATCTGAAATTATAGAGAACAGAAATATGAAAAATGTTGCCCTAAGGTTATGTTCATTCCAACATAACAATAAAAACACTTTGGATAGCTCACTGTCTTTCTGATGCACTCTGCTCCTACTGCATCAGTCTTTAGAATTTTTTGACAGGATCTTTTGCAGTTTGAAGGTCTGGGCTCATAGTTTTCACATTTTAACTTACCACATAACAGGAGCAGCAGCAGAGACCTGCAGGGTGGAGTAAAGAAAATATTATTTATACGTTAAGGGAAAATTAGTCCCATTTGAAAAGCCTTCAAGGTAGGATTGTCCTTAAATGCAAGAACTTTAAATCAGTCATTAGTTTTTATGTTAAACGTAAAATATTATAACGGTACAAACAACACTTAGCAAATTGTTAACCTATGGGTTGTTAATAGTGAAGGAACTAACTGCTCAGCAAGTGTAGCATTACTTTCTTACTGATCTAAGCTTAACTTTATGATCATTTTTTGTTAATTTTCATACCTTTATCTTTTTCAGTGTTATTTTTGTACATCACTTCTAAGCATGTTATTAAGAGATATTCCCTCTGAAAGTGAGGAGTGGACCAAGAAGGACGAGGTCTCCATCTAAAACTGACTATGAACATGATGGGATGGCATGGAAACAGGAGTCAGTCCGGCCTTCTGGCCCCAGAAACCATCTCAATAAATCTGCTTATATTTCAATAGGAAACCAAACAAACCAGTTAAAATGTCTGAGTCAGTGTCATGGCAGTGATGTAGATAATGCAATTTAGGACACTAATAAATGTGGACATGATGCTCAAACATCTGGACTTACTGGCTTCCAATGAAAGAATCAAAATAGTAACAAAAACGGAAATATGCTGATTATTAGAAAAAAACCGTTGGCTTAAAATCTGGAATGTTCTCTTGTATTTGACAGATAAGCAATATGAAGTTTGACTCCACAGGTAAAACACACGTTGACAGCTTTCTATGTGGTAAGCCTGGTAAATAGACAACTAATTACAGTTGCTACTCCTAATAAATAGTTGTCACCGATGTTTCTCAGACATTTTATCAGTACATATTTATTCATCCTTCCCAATTTTCTGAAGCATAAAGGCTGAAAAGGTTTTGAGCTCCGTGTTCGGCAGAAGGTGACACTCTGTCATTAGAGCCATCATTTGGAAAAACAAATAAAAACAAAATGACAGCATACGCAGATGATGTGTCATACAAAACAGAACAGCAAGTTGAAAATAGAATATCGAAAGCCACCACATCAATACTGTACATACAGTGAAGAATTTCTGAATTTCTTCAGTTTTTTTCTTTTAGCATTTAAATCTTTCAAATATTTAAACCAATGTCAACATCAGAGAAAGATGACTTTAGCAAATATAAAAAATATATTTCAAATGATTATTTAATTTATTAAATAATAAGTAAAACATTTCACCATGGTTATAGAATCAATAGTCGGGGGTTGATTGACAGCATGGTCATTCAATACAATACTTATGCATTGAAATGAAAGGCTGACTCACCTGCCTTCAGCAGAGAGAGCAGGATGTTGCTTTGCAAGATACCAAAGAACCTTCCAGAAAAAGATCAAGCATTGTTCTGTCCTCAAGTTCGCGTGCCTTTCACATGTGAGCAGCACTGTGTCTGTGAGTTGTCTAAGTGTAAGTGTTGTCAGAGCAAACTAAAATCCAAGTTGACACGCTCCCATTGATTTGTGTGGAAAAGGCTGCAGAGGGATAAGAGCTGCGAAGCTTCTGGCATAAACAAATAAAAAGGCGCTGTCAGCTGGTGGTTCACACCGGGATGGAGATGTAAAGACCAGAGCTTTTAACCAGCCAGCACCTGCACTAAAATCAATACCTTCACTGTGATGGGAAAATCCACACACATTGACACACACACACTCACACACATGCACACACTAAAATATATATTTTATGTGGGCAGTTCAGTCCACTTCTCCAGCTGTCAACAGTAATCCAAGGTGTCGGTGATGAATATTGGAGGTACTAGCAGTGTGACAGTCAGCAGGGACCTGGGCTGAGCCACATCACTGTAATCTTGTGTTCACACAGGAACCAGATATCCAGGGATGAATTTAAATACTTTACTTTTTTTTAACACAATCAAATACAATTTTTCTGGTGTTTACTTGCAAGACTCAAAGCTATTTGTAATCTCTTTAAAAGCTCTCAAGCAATTATTTTCCAAGCTTTCTGAAGGTCTTTAAAATGTTTATTTGGGGAGCTGCACTTGCTTCTTCACTACACTTATTTATTTATTTTTATTTTTTTGTCCAGTGCATTACGTTTTTAGAAATATGTTGCTTGTTTGTTAAGCCCTTCAATTCTAACCTTTGAATCATTCAGGACTCAAAAAGTTCCCAAACCCAGAGAAGCAACACACATTGGGTCTACGATAATGTTAAAGAGTTTTGGCAGTGACACAAATGTGTGTTTTGCTAACGATTTGCCTGAAGTTGCATTTTAAAAACCTTTTTCACTTTTTAAAATTTTCCTTGGCATAAAATAATTTTATGTCATTAAATTACCATCATCAACACAGAAGTTGGCAAGAACTTCAACAAAAAATTGACTGTCCAAAAATAAAGTTTCTGGATAATCGAGAACCTCATGGTGGGAGGTTTAGTTGCAGTGAAGAAGGAGTTAGAAACCTGCAGGACCATTTCCTTAGAAGAGCAGCTCTACACAATCAGGTAATCCATTGAGGTCATCATCTCAGTTCATTTTGAATGATCCAGCAACTAAATGTAAACTTTGGGGTGACTGGTTTTTTTCTCTGAGACCAGGATCCTGTGGGTTTGGATCACATTACTGACCTGGATATTTTTAAATCCAAGCTAAAGAGCTTTTTTATTTAAGAAGATTTTTATTGTCACTCAATAGCTCTGTGATATTTTATTCAAGATTTCTAACTTTTATTGGTAACACGTCATTTGAAGTGGGGTGAATAAGACTGACAAGAAATCATTACTGATATAAATTTGTTCTAAAAGTATTACTGATTGCAATGTAAAAATTAGGTAACTTTATGTTATTAAAGGCAAAGTTTAAACAGTAATGATTTCTTGGTTAATGTCAAGTTATCATAACAAAGACATTTTGAATAATGTCAACTTTGTATTAAAAGTGTCATAATTTACCGAATTATACTTTATGACAACAGTCATAAATATTCATGAAGGCTTATTCATGTTCATGTCAGGTGTTATGTTTATGACAGTGTCATGACATTCTTATTCACCTCACTTCAAATAAAGTGTTACCCTTTTAATTATTCCCTTTGTTTTGTTTTTGTGATTTGTAAACATTTTCACCATATTTTTGTAAAGGGTGTTAGAAGAATTTTAGAAAATAGCTTTTTAAATAATATTTACTTCCTAATTGCAGCAACAGTTTGATTCATGTAAGACGTATTGTGTCTTCATCCAGCTGGAGCTCAGAGGGTTTACAGATAACAGGAAGTTCCACGTAAGATTAGGATGAAGAATTCCTCTGCACTCACGCTTTGACCGTGTCATCTCAATTAAAAAGTGATAGTGCTGAGCCAGCAATATTGGTTCATGATTCTCTATTTTTAAGAAGGAAGTTGTGGTCAGAGTCTTGTTCAGAGGTTTTGGTGCCGCTTCTCTCAGTGGTTCTTGGTGCAGCGCCCCCACAGGTGATGAGATGAACAGGCTCTTCAAAGGGTTTGGTTCATTTGGAACAGTGCAGAGTGAAGAAGAACTGCACCAGCTGAAAATGGAACCAATGTTGCAATATTGGTCTGTTGAACAGTCTTCTGGACTACCTGGTGTGAAAACACTCGAACACTTTCACACGGTCAAAATGTGTCTGTGAATGTGCAGGGATCACTGGTTACAGCAACACACTAAAAGTGCCGTGGTGGTAATTTTCACAAGCCTCTCTGTGGCTGTCCTCACCACACCAACAGGCTGTCACATTACTTTCTAATCAGTATCCTAAGCACAACTTAATCCTCAGGTGTAATGCCAGGGACTTTCTCTGACAAAGGTACACACTGCCATTAAGATGTAACTTGATAAAGTTGGTTGTTCCTTTAGTTTCCAAACAGTCTGTTTACATGTCGGAACATGATTTGGGGCTGTGTGTCCTTCTCCCAGCTCTAAGCCCAACTGCAGGGTGAGTGAGAAGCGTCCTGGGTTTAATGGGTCATGAAGAGTTTAAACTGTTAATTGCCAAAATGCAGTTCAGCAAGACTTTCCTTCCATCAGAACTGATGGCAGATCTCAAGTTAACCACTGCTAGGAAAAGAAGAGATGATTTCAAACATCAGCAATAATTCTACAATTAAGATTAACTGTAATTTCAGTTTCTCAGATGATCATTATATCAACTTATCAAAATAATGTGTTCATCTTCACTCCTGCTTGTCATGATCCGTGTTTCTGTGTATTTATTTTTAGGGTTTTCTGTGTTCAGTTTCCTTCCTGTGAGTCTCTGTCTCTGTGTCTTCCATGTTGTTTGCTCCCTAGGTGTGTCTAGTTGCCTGATTACCCTCCCTGTGTATTTAAACCCACCTGTTGTCTTTGTCTAACGTACGTCTTTGTCAGTGTCAGTCTGTCAGTCGTCTCAGTAGAACTGGTTAAGTCCTGTGTCGGCGTCAGCTCTCGTTTTTCAGTCCTCTATTAGTTGCTACCGGTAATTAGCTGTGTACTATTCTCTCTACCGCCGGCATTGGACTGTTTTGAGCTTCTCATTAAATAATAATAATCATCATCATCTGGGTCTCAGCGTTCATCCTCACCACCACCAACCACATCACATGACACTGCTTTGCGTTTTGAAGCACTTATTTGAACACATATTAAATTGTTCTTAGTTCAATTTTATAATCTGACCTCAGTACCAAATTTCTTAAATATTAAACTTAGTCTTTCAGTAAACATATTCATTGTGCAGTATAAAATTACTATCGTTCTATGAGCATGTTTGTTCTTACACATTTTAGCTTGCACCAAATATTAATGTGTGATCTTTCCCTTTGGTAGTGACTTTTTTGAACAGGCAGTGTACATTTTCCTATTGTCAGCCATGTTGGATTTTGAGGTATTAGATGGTGAGGAAGTTCCTTTTTCTCCATTAACTTCAGCTGGAGTTCAGTTATATTCACTCTCTTACATCTTACTGAAAACTTAATGCACAGGCAATCATATCCTGACATTCCATAATACTGAATGAGTTACTTGGTATAAATTGTCTTCCTCTGTAAAATGCATTTTCTGTACAGTGTTAAAAAAACACATAGCAGCAAAGCATAAAACAAGGCCAAAAAACCCCCAGAAGAATAAACCTGGAAAGAAGTATAAAAGTAAGGAGACACTGAAGAGACTTTTTTCCTAGTGAAACAACACAGTAAAATCTCTGAGCAGGTTCACTGTCACAGGCACTGAGAGTGAAGAAGCTGAATACTTAATCTTCCATGCATGGCCGTCTTCCTATTAGAGCCATCTATTAAAGCTTCCAGCACATTCATTTACTCCCATGTCAGAGCTGGCTGCCTCACACAAACTGATAGGTGCATTTGTATACATAAATAATTACTAGGCCTGTAGTCTAACTGCTAGCTTCCTCAGAGGAATCCTCAATACATCATGTGCACTGCGGATAAGAGCTCAGAGAAAAGGTAAACATGTCACAGCAGAATAAATAGTTTTAAATTGTGGTATAAAATAGATTGGTTCCAGTATATTTTGATGAATAAATGAACAAAACAATTTTTGTTTTTTAGATTAAATTTGAGAGGAAATAACTGATTTTCTCTGCTTTTTCTTGCACTACATCATTTTATTTCACTTCAGATTGGTCGCTCTTGAATGTGCCAGTTTTCCATGTAAACCTAAGTGACATTTGCTCAGTGTATAGATATCACATGAACCCCCATAGATGAATTTGCTCTTTGTATGTTTGTTGTGTGTTTTGTATGTTTACTCATTTACTATCCAACCTTAGCTACTATATAATCATTATAACCAACAATCATATAGGCCAACTTTGGTGTACATAGAAACTCTGAGTTTTAAAAGTGCATTCAAGTTTGTGAGTTTCATTCCTGTACTGTATCATATTTAGTCACAATTTACTTCACAACAATTTATCAGTGGTATAACTGTTTGAATGGGTCATGATCTGTTGCTCTCTAAAAGTCCTTCAAATCTTCAATGAACATTTGACATGTCATTTGAACATGTAGGTAACTTACCTGCTGATTGGGTAATGTGACACTGTCCTCTTAATCAATCAGAGATAAACCAAGAGATCAGTTTGATGAAGTATTGAGTCAAAAACTAACAACCAACATGCTAACTGACCCTCCGCCTAACCCATCCCCGAGTAATATACATAGATTTTATATATGTAAAAAAAATCAGGATCACACAAGAGTTGAGAAAGCCCCTGAGGTATGGGTTAGTAAGATCAGTCTGCGGCTCTCTTATCGTCTGTAGCAGAGAGAAGACGCGTTCCTCTATAGGGACAGAGATACCAGGATATCACTCTGCTCCCTGACTGGCTTTAATAAAGAAACTCAACAAAACAAACTTGATCCTCTTGTTATTTGTGTGCCAGGATATAGTTGCATGTACCTGTGATGTCTGTGCTGGAAACACTCAGCTCTTTATTGTTCCATCATCTCATGAAGATGTGCTCTTTCTGTCTGCCATTTGTGCAGTCGAATATTACCTCAACTTTGTCAGCGTGTCTGTTTCCTCCATAACTCCTGGATGTGCTTGTGTGCGTGAGTTTGTCTGTTTTGAAGGTAAACCAGGGGTCAGCTGAGACTGATGAGGCCATGATTTTTTACAATTTCAGTTTCATTCAGCTCTGATTATTGGTTCAATATATTTTTGTGCTAATCTGGGCAGATTCTCAATTAGATTATCAATCGCTACAGTATCTTTCCAGCAGAGGGGCTCTTTTGGTTTCATTTCAAAAGGCTGAAGAAAAGTGATGCGACACCAGTTGGTGAATCTGCTTTAGCTGCTTAATATTGTTGCAGTTCCTCTGTAAATTATGTTAGACATTTCATTGAGCATTGATCATGTGCTTCTTTCAGTTGTTACACATTTTTAATTTCTATAGTTAAAAGTCAAATTTTAAAGTCAAAATACTTAACTACAAAATATTGTATTTCCTGCAAAAATCCAGCGTGAATGGTGTGAGCTGAAGGTTTATAGTGAAAATTACAGAAGAATATGAAATCAATTGCAGACCACTTGCAGTAATGTAAAAAAAAATATAGTTAAGACCAGCTAAAGAAAACTAACAACATCTAGACCAGCACTAGCCTATAGACCTACAGCAGGGGTGTCAAACATACGGCCTGCGGGCCGGAAACGGCCCGCATGGAGGTTCGATCAGGCCCGCAGGATAATATGAAAGTGGAAAAAAATGCATAAAAGACATGGATTTATTTTTTAATTAGATGCAATTTATGAATTATCCGCTAGGGGCGCACTGTTCACAACATCTGCTGCTTGTTATGACTTGTTTATATCCTGTTCTGTTCCTGCTCACTACACCCTACTTATCAAAAATGGCGTTATCAAAAAAGAGAAAAGTGGATGAAGAGTGTAGAATTTTCCAAGAAAAATGGACCAAGTCGTATTTCTTTACGGAAACGCATGGAAAACCTCTGTGCTTGGTGTGTTTGCAACAAGTTGCCGTATGTAAGGAATATAATATTCGGCGCCACTACGA
>CAEGAF010099652.1:0-34523 GCA_903067075.1 Micropoecilia bifurca
TAAATAAATAGTTTTCCTAAAAAATTAGTTTGTACTCATTCACCAACCCTTGGAAAATTATTAACACCCCCAAAACTATAAAAAAAAAAAAAAAAAAAAAAAAAAAACTCATGCCAAACAGACACAACGCAGTATTTTCATTTTTTTCTTTTGCAAATATAGTGTTAGAAGGAGGATTTGAGGGAACCCTCACAGGTAGTGGGTCAGTGTAGCTTAGCGACCAGAAGAACTCATGTTTTTTTCTGAGCATATTGCGAGCAAAAACTTGATCGATTTCATGAAATCTGTAAAAGATATGAAAAAGTTGAAATGAACATAAGTAGTTTAAAGACATGATTACATTTAAATGTTTGATTTGTGCTGCTAGCTGAAAGTAAGTCACGCTCTTTCACAGTTACTGTAAATTCTCTTTAGCAGAACTTTTCTGAACTGATCAGGTGTCCCATTCATTTCAGTGGGGCCCCAGGTGATCACAAAATACTGAATATTTCATAAAATGTAGAAGAGGTCAGTACCAAAAGCCACAGCTGGAATGTCCTAAATGAGCAGAATGTGGGAAAAGTTGAATGGTTCAAATAGCACAAAGTATGCAGGAGTAGTTAAGTGGAGGGAAAAAAGTGGAGAAACTACAGAATTCACACTAATTTATTGTGACTTCAAAAGATTCATCAGCCAACCAAAACAAATTCAGATCAGGGAAATTTGTGTGTTATCTGGTCTGCAGTGTTAGTGTCATTCTCTCCTTCTTTCAGGGGATTTGTGGTGTGGAGCCAGGAACCGGGTATGACGGCGTCCCCTACACTCTGTCCATCCTCTGCCTGGCTAGAACCCTCATCCTGGGTTTTAAGAACAGAGACACCCTGCTGACCTGGGATGCTCGGATCCGCTACAGCCTGGGGGAAGGTCAGTGGCTTGGCCTCATGCCGAAAACAGTGTCCTGCCCCGTTACTCTAGGAAATTAAGAATTTGTTGCTTTCTGGCTGAAAACTGGCAAAAGTGTAAATGATACAGAAGACCACATAAAGTTACAAGTATCATATTTTGTTTCTTGTGACACACAGGGGAAAAAAATCAATCTCAGATGTTGTGTTTAAAATAATATATATATATATATATATATATATATATATATATATATATATATATATATATATTTAAAAACAGATAGAAGAGATTTTTATAGTCTTTATGTAGTGACGCGTAAGCATACAAAAATGTAAGAACACCGAGTCAATCATTTACTGAGGGTGAAGCAGATACGTACAAGGGAGAAAATGTGTCAGATCCACGTGCGTTTTTTCTTTCACTGCTGTTTGCTGTCAGGAAAGCCTCTCGTGTCTTTTCCAGCTTCTCAGCAGTTTGATTTTTGAAGCAAAAATAAACCCCTAGTGGACCAAGAGAAGCACATTTGCTGTCCGTTGCTTTTGTTTGCAGATGCTGCTTTTGCGTCAGATTTATGATCGTACCAGAAAGGCGTCAATGCAAAGATTTTAGATGGAACTCTTTTATGTTAAATTTTAACATATATAGGCATTTTTATTTTTTTTAAATTGTGATTAATTGCGTTAAAATTTTCAATATGTTGAAATTTCTGTAATTAATTAATCAAAGTTGACGCATTAAAGTCCTGACCCTTGTCAAATAATCTCAAAGTGGCTTCTTGAACATGACCTCAAGTTCTAATGATCTCCACAATCACCAGATAAAATCAGAGACTATGACTGGACCCAGATCTCCAGACACCTTGTTCAGTCTACGCCTAACGTGGAACTAACCTAGTCCTAGCAAGGTGTACCTAATAAAGGGGCCTTTGAGAGCATGGATGCATTGGCGTGTGTGTTTGTGTTAAACGTAGTGTAACGTCTTCTCTTCAAAAATCTGAGAACATTTCATGAAACAGATGAATAAACAGACCTGTGACAAATTGAGGCCAGTGGAGCCCAGAGACCTGCTGAATCAGCACCATCACTTCTTCACATTCAATCTTTGGGATCTGTTTTTAGCTCCACCTCGGTTATTGTGTGGCTCCTGTTCTTTGTGATTAATGACTTCAGTTACCCGGCAGCCATTATGACTTAATGAGAATAAAAAGCAGCTTAGGGTTGGGCTTTTTCAACAAATAAATGTTCTTCTGTCTCTTCAGCTCACAGGTTCTTTGTCAGTGTGGAACCAGGCACCAAACTGGAAAGTGGACCCGCCTCCCTTCATCTGTGCAACAACCTGCTGGTCCTCAGCAGAGGCCTGCCGCCGGTGGTGATTGGTCACTGGAAGCTGTCGGCGCTGCGTCGATACGGCGCCGTGCCGCATGGCTTTGTGTTTGAGGGAGGGACTCGCTGTGGATTCTGTGAGTAAATACTAACCGGGAGGCGTTTTAATGCTCATCTGTAGAGGCTGTGAGTCAAAAAGACTGGCAACGTAGGTTTAAAACCTGGTTACCGAGAGGCATTTGTTTGATTTAAACGTGCAAACCACGCAGTGTTTCTCAGAACAACATACGCTCTTTTTTATGCTTGGAAGGAGGCATAATGAGCAAAGGTAGGCATTGAAATCTCTTCCCTTAAGGTCCACTGAGTGAGACTCTACAGTTTTCAGATTCAGTCTGATGATAATATTGTAGCTGGAGCTCCAGTGATTGGACCAGTAAGGATGCTGGGAGGCCAAACACTTGGCAACAATCACGGATCTCAAAGCACTTGTTGTTGTCGAGTAACTGTCTATCTGTGTGAGGAACATTTGTACATTTTTCTTGGAAAAGACCTTTGAAAGTAGGATCATCTATTTTTTTTTTACATCAACATTAACATTTTTACACATGTTTGTTTTCTCTTGTAAAAGAGATCATTGATCATTGAAAAATTGCTGAACACTATTAGAACTGGAACTAAAGCCTACTCATCTAGTCTATTTGTGTGTTTAGGCAATGGGCAGCTTTGGTCCTTGAGATGTTTTAGATGTGTTTCTTTAAGTTCATGTAAATAAAGCAGGGAGACGTCCCTGGTGGGAAACTGGCCCCGTCGGGGTGAAGCTGATCAAAATGAGTCTGTTTTTGTCGACTTCAATCCTCAGCTGAAGCAGTGAAGTGACCTCTGTCCCCTTTATTTGATGAGGTTGAAAATCACTCGGTTGCTTTTCTGGTGACTGAATCTGTCTTTGCTGGCATTTATTGGTTCACTTTTCAAAGTTGTGCAGCATCTCCTGTTGAACTTGAACATCCTGCAGCTGCTCAGTTTTAATTGAATAGTTTCTCCATCGTACCGAGCAAAAAGAAAACATGTTTGTGTCTTTATCATTAGTAGATTGTCTGACACACTGCCGGGATTTTATATTTGTGAAGCTACGCACTATGTCAACGATCTGCAGGCTTTTATCATAGCTTCATTCCGTCATTGTTTTGTTCTTTTAAATCAACTCCCTCTGTATACAAAGTTTACCTAGTTGGCATGAAAGTGCAACGGTTCACATCTGATGTCAATTTGCAATGGCTGATTTGAAACCTTTGCACAGTACCAGTGAGCCTTTTGTTTTTATTAATATGACACTTGAGCTCTATGGAAAAGAAAATGCGTAAAGCAGCTGATCACTTTGTGTTCTAGAAATTACCAGTGCTGCACATTTTCTGACTTGAGTTCAAAATGACAAACATTGGCATTCACTAGTCCTGAGAAAGAAATATGACAACCAATTAATGTTCAGTTCTTTTTGTGTCTTTTTCCATGCATCTCAACATAAGAAAGTGATTTATTAAGATATAAACACCAAAAAAAGTGTTTGCTCATTAAAGAGATCAATATAATTATGTATTCTAAAGGAAAATTTGACCATCTTCTCCCCTAAAACTCATGACCATAATGCAGAGTCCACTAGCATTTTCCTCAAACACCCTCTGATAGTCTGTAGAGACTTGCACACGTCTTTTTGTTTGCTTTCAGAATAAAAGCTCTATATTGGGTAAGCAGATTGACGTTCGGATATCTGCCTGTCTCTCAGACCTGTGACACCAGCGCAGATAGATTGTAAAACCAGTAATTTACTGCAGGCACATTCACAGCTACATGTTGCATGTCAGAAATGTATTTCCGAGCCACCAAAGCCTGCTGCGGATGTTGTTTTTGTCAGAGTTCGAGAATCTACTGAATGTCAAACTGATGGCGGTCATGAATGTGAAGAATGTCAACCAGCTTTACGCATTTTAAATGACTGTGCTATGGTCGAAGTTTCGAACTATTGAGTATCTTTTGCTCCTAACAGCTGAAGGATTGCACTTGTATGGTTTCCTGACGAAATAGGAGTGTTTCTCCTTCTCTGTTGGATTTTTCTAGAGGTATAGAAAGCGTTTGCATTTTTGCAATGCCCGTCTTAGGAAGCCTAAGCGTGAGCGAATACGAGAATAACCATGAGGTTTTCAGGCTCTGGTTACAATGTTCTCATGAGAGACATCTATAAATACCAGTGCTGGACTGTCAGCCAATCACAAGCATCCTTGTGGTCGCATGTGCACCCGCAGAGTCCTTCTTCTTTTCATCAGAATATTACCCAGGAGACACGAGGGCTGAGGTCCTCTTGCCATGGTGGCAGACGTGGAGGACAGTCGAGTCTGAAAGTGGCATTCCTTGCATGATAGCTGCGAGGTTTGGCGTTAGCTGACATTTTGCTTCACATGTCTTCCATAACGGCGTCACGTTCTGACAGCAATAAGCTGCTAGGGTGCAAAACGACTTTCTGTAAAACCCAAATACCAAATTTGCATAGCAGGACGTAAGTCCTTGTTTTGCGCTTTGCAAGTCATAAAAAATTAACAGAGTGTACGCAGCGCTTCTGTACAACTAATTCATCATATTTAGCCTGGGAGCACGAGCAGAAAATCTTTTTTATCTTTTTTCTCAACTTTGTCTTAGTGTTCATGTAAATTATTAGATACATCTGTGTATTCCGGTACAGTTTCGCCTTGTTTATTTACACACCAATTGATCCAAAAAGTGAGAAATAAAGTTCTTTATTATTGAGCATTTTATTTCACAGCTGTTTAATTTCCCTTGAGGCCTCATTTGATCCAACAAAGTAAGCAAGTCTCTGTGCCATCGCTGTACTTTGTGTTGCAGCTGGTCTTTAAAAAAAAAAGAAAAAAAAGAAAATTGCTGCCCCTCTGTTCCTTCATCAGAGATGAAGATGATGCCAGCGTATCATCACTTTTGTCACTATGGAGACATGCAAACACATACAAAAACTTCCTGACGGCAGTTCAGCCGTTCCTGTGGGACAGAAAGCTGCTATGTTGTAAAATAAACAAACACAGGAGTTCAGGGTCATATTGTAAGTTTGCCCTTCTGGTAGTGCAATCATATCCAAACACTCGTCAGCAGTGGAGTGCAGTCAGAAGTATCCGCACACCCTGAGGCGGACTGGCCTGCCGACATGCTGGGCAACGGCCAGGCAGGTCAGTCAGGGGCTGTCGTAATTTAACCAAGAAAGGTAAAATAAACATCACTTTTGGCGGACATTTGGTTAATCCGGTGAAATCTGATTTCATTTGGATTAACAATGAAAGGGTTTTTGGTGATGTGCGTCATAATAATCCATTAACGTTTTATTTCGGTTTATGTAGCCACAGTTTACAACAGGTGTCATCTCAAGGTACTTTACAGTACTTTACAGTCATTTGGAGCCAAATGATGTTTGGCTCCAAATGACACTTTCCTGCATCTAAAAGCAACAAAACCATTACCTCATCAGAAGAAAGACGGCTTTCTGACATATTAGCAAGAGACCAAGACTAAATTTGGCATGAAATCTAACCAATATTGCCACATTTTAAAAAATGTATAATCACATTATGTTAGACACATTTTATTAATTGTATTCCATAGGTTATATTGTAAATCAGATTAATGGTAGGATATTTCTATTAAAAGTTGTATTCTCAGCGTCACCTGAACCCCAGATTGTGATCAACTCCTCTAAGAAGTTTCCAGGTTCTTCTGTAATGACCTGATGAGGTTTTCTGTGTTACAGGGTCCACATGTGCTCATTTCAACACCGTAGTGCACAAACGCTTTTAGAGCATGCATGCTGACCCAGTAACAAATCCGGACAGCCATCCGGCTCCTTACCCCAGATAAAAGCCATTCAAAGCTTCCAAGCAAAGTTGGCAGCCTTTGTGTCCCTCAGCAGGTGTAAACACACATGCCTCCTCTGGCCGTACGTTGTTGCACGTGTGAGATTGTTTCTCCTGCCTGTTGTATATTTAGCATCATTAACATGGTATCTCCAAGTTAAGTCCAACTAAGTCCGGCTCTTGCCAGGTTATATTAAAGTGTGAGTGACCCACAGAGATCGTAATGTCTGGCTGTCCAGCTGGCGCTACCTCGACCAGGGAAGCACGCTTCAACACAAACCCGACTTTAATAGATCTTAAATGCTGATTAATTTGTGCTTAATTGCAGGAGATGGATGTTAAAGCATCTGTGGGTGAGAAAAAATGCTACTTGAATGAATTTAGGAAAAATAAAAAAATTGATGTAAGCTTCTTTTTTTTTAGCTTGGCAAGGATTTTAGTTTTTAGGCATTTTTTATGCTTGCATTCCAACACTTTTCAGAGAGAAATGTTAGATTTTTACTCCTCCACTGTGCTGCTGAGAAGCTGTGCTGACTGCAAAAAGCAGAAGATGCGCAAAAAGTTTAAAACTTCTTATAATTCTTGGGAAGTTGGGTTATAGCGTTTTTAAAATATCTGCGTTCTCAGTGACTCCACAAGCTCCCCATTTTGAATAAAGGTTTAAATTAATCAGGATCAAAGCAAATAGTAAATATCCTTGGTTTAAAACCGCATTTAAATCCTGCACGAGTATTTTTGTTATTCCTGACTTTCAGAAAAGCAACACATTATTTCTAAATTACAGACACCATGCTGCCGTTCTGGTTGTTGTTTCTCTGCAGCTGAAGCAAGCGACCTCCTTCCATCTGCATGGTTCTAGTGGTTGTATCATGATCCTGTAGTTTTTACTGCTTCTTTACAGTTTAAAAGCGACAAGGAGAGACAAACAAAGCAACGGCTGGTTCCAATAAAGTTTAATCAAAACGTGAAGCACAACACTCATAAAATAAAATCACAGGCATATCCTAAATATTTTATGTCTGCAGCAGCCGACCACTGTTGGAGATGATGTTTGTTCCCATGTAAAACGTTTTATAAAACTTTTCCGCACTACTAATGCGTAGCTTTCTGAATGTTGGTCTGGGGCTTGAGATGCCAGTGGCCTGAGCTTGAACTGTGTGGTATCTGTGTCTCTCAGTTTCGTGTTGTTCTTTCCATTGAAGCCGAGGCTGCAACTTGTTACATGGTCTCCCAGCAGGAAGTACTTGGAACCAATAAAGCTATTTGTGGGGGGTGAGGAGGAGTCTGTTCTTCTCAGTTTCACGAATCTCACTAAACAGCACAACTGGGACAGATGGTAAAGGGTGAATGCTCATTCCATCCATTAACTTGGATGGAGTGAGTATTCACTCATCAATTAGGCTTATTCAAAATAGAAGTAACTGTTTCATTTGATTCAGAAAACAGCCTGTGTCTGTTCAGCACTGATGATGCCTTCCTGTTTTGTTTTGTTAAAGAGAAAATTATTTATTAAAATTATGTCTATTGTCAAAAACAGTTGTTGAAATTACTCGTATTCTTTCAAAAAACAATACAAAGGCTAATTATGATTTGCTAGTGTTTATACGACTCCAAAATATATTTCCTTCTTCAACCAGTTCTCATGTCAAGGAGTCAGATGAATATATTAGTTCTGTTAAGACTTAGGGTTTGGTCTTGAATGTTGTATTAGTCGACTGTTTTAAAAATATTTTAATAAGTTCAAGTAAATAATTCTGGAATAATTCCCGGTAAATCAATTTTTTTTGTTCACATTGACTGTGGCTTTCTTGGTTTTTGAAATGGGCAAAATGCTGAATCCTCCCACTCCACGTGCTTCTTACTTGTAGATTTTCGTCTATTGCAGGCTGCTTGGCTTTAAAAAAGGAAATCTGCAGGGTGCCAAAAATATTACGCACAGCGCCCTCCACATTTATTGGAACCCTCGGTAAAGATGAAAAGCCATAAAGTAGATTCATCTTTTGTTGCAGAAGCAAAACCTCAGACTAAAAGCTCCACAGAGGCAGAAAACTATACAGCCTTATGAAATATTTGCGTCTTAAAAACTTGGCTCTGTCCTAAACGATGTCCAAAAAATGTCTATAGTTCTAGAAAAAATGAATAGATCACTTAAAACAATCATTTTCTCTGATTTTACTTTTGCATAGGAATATGTTTGAGTAAAATGAACATTGTTCTTTTATTCTATGAACTACTGACAACATGTCAGTTGTTCATAGTTTAGTTTAGTTGCAGAAAATGAGAAATAGTCAAAATAATGAAAAAGATTCAAATAATTAAAAGAAAACAAGTTCATATTTATTTAGAAACAAGAATCCTAATGTTTAAACACAGGAAGGGATCTTCATTTTTTCCAGAGCTGTATATATATATAGTGACACTGAAGCATATTTCTCTTAGCCACTCTTCAAAATCAGAAAACTTGCCATTCAAATTAGTCAGACATTTGATGTTCTCTATAATTCAGGAAATGGATGGAAGACAGGAGCCTCTAAGCTATATTTCATCTTCAGCCAAAACTTTGACAAACTGCACAAAAGCTCTTTGCATCTAGGTTAGAAAAATTCCCAAACTCCCTGATTGATATGAGATTACTGTACTGTAAAAATAAAAATAAAATGCTGATTCATTTGAAGGGTTTTTGTCGATAAGTGTGGAGGCCACAGCCAACTTTAAAGATCACAGACAAAATATTAAACCTTTAATTTTAACGTTGTTTCAGGTAGATATTGTTGGTATTAATTCTGTTTTTCTTTGTGTACTTCTTTTTGTCTTTTGAACCATTATGTCTTCCTCACTTGGTGTATTCATGAGAATAAATCTGTAACCCTGAGCAGAAAACAGACTTTTCCACTGGATACACTTTTTTTTTTTCTTTCAGACGTCTTATGACGCTTTTGTTTAAAATGTCTCAATGACATTACCTAAAAATTATTCAGTCAGAGCATTGTGTATTAACAAAAGCTATGGTAATCAGATGACAGCTGCTTCTCAGAGAGCCATTACTGGATTGTCTGTTTTGCATTTGCTACGTTTAACTTCTTTCAGGATTCATGTGGTTGTCAAAGGGTCTCGCATCATAGATACGTCTCTTTCGCCGCAGCTAAAACTGGATGTTTCTCTAAACCACTGAGCCTTTTGCCGATGCTGCGCAGTCTCAACGTCTCAATAAGCTCAACAACTAATGAATCAGATACACTTTCACCACATTAAAGCCGAGCGACAATTCAAGTGAGAAACTCAATTACTGAACTCCGAACTTTGAAAGCATATTTCGGTCGGCTTTGATGCGATTTCAATCAAAAGTTTACAGAGTGGGATAAAGTTGCTGACTGTAAAAGCACCGCCGAAGCATGACTGAGATGCTATTAAAAAAAAATATTCCCATCTGAGAGTCTTTTTTTCCATTATAAGCAGCTTTACAAAAACAATGTTTTATGGATATATATTTATCTTAAACTAATCTACAGATTCACTCTCTTGTTTCTTTGATGCACTACTTCCACTACTTTGAAGCGTAAAGATATCGATTCTTCTTTTGCTCTGTCTATTGTTCGTTTTTGTTGCAGTTTGTGCTGTGTGGGCTTCAGCAGACTGACTGTGAGCTCAACCTTTCTGAGGAAGGGCTGTCGCTGGCTCAAAACACAACCTAACCTTCACACAAAAACTCCTTTTTATTCATCGTGTGTGTACCTCCACCTCTGTGTCCCAGGGGCCGGTGTTTTCTTCCTGTCTTGCTCAGAAGGAGAGCAGATCAGTTTCTTATTTGACTGCATCGTCAGAGGAATCGGCCCCAGCCGAGCCCCGCATGGCGTGTCCACCGACCAGCCAGGTGAGCATTAAATGATCTCCTACTTATAGAGAATGCAAATTAGTAAGGATGAAAATAAAGTGGTTCAAAATTTACGAAATTTCTAGAAAGAGCTGTTAGCAATAGTTCTCAAAAGCAGTTCTTCCACATTTAATTCATTGTACAATTATAGAGAGAATTAAATAAATCTATTATGGGGTAATTGTAAACACCAAACTGTGTATGAGGCCGTTAGAGGACTTTCCTTTGGGAGCTCACTTCCTGGTGCACCCATCATCATAATTATACATTTAGGAGAGTCAAGCAAAAATAAAACAAACAAACAAAAAATGTTCAACAGCAAATGGAAATAATAAAAAAAAAACATCCCACCATCTAAACACTAACAAATATACAAAGGGCTAGAGTGTAAACCATAGGTCAGGGACACCAAGCAATGGAAGTGATTCAATTAGTAATACATTTGGATTCTGGTGATGTGATGTAAATTCAAATTATTGCACTTTTGTTATCCTGTTCTGTGTATATTAAAGCAGCCTCAGGCCAGCAGTGGGCCCTAACTAGTTGCAAAGTTTTCTTACACACTGGGTCGGCTCTGTGCATGCGCTTAAACTATCTGTCTCTTTTTCTGTGGTAATCATTCAGCATCTTCTTCCACCTTCGTCACCAATTTCTGCCTCTTGGTGGTAACGCTCTGTGTCCTTTTCTTTTAGGACATAAAAACATTCCCAGTTTTGTAATGTCACGGTTGTTCCTATATGAATAAATATCAAGTTGCCATGATGTAAGATTGACTCAAAATGTTTAGTTTTTAGTTTAAGACTGCACATTGTGAGACAACGTTACTGCAGAGTTATTTTTTAATTTTTCTCCTCTGATTTTTTTTCTCAGTTTAGTTTATCAGCCTCTCATTAAATCAACCAATCAAATTTTATTTTTATAGCACCTATCAGCACCAAGGCATTTCAAAGTGCTTTACATCGTAAAAACACAAAAATAAAAAGTCATACAACACATGGTCAACAACGTTACATTTTGCCGCCGTTAAACATCAAATTATTGATTAATGTTTCATGATTATGTTGCAAAAGCAAAATAATCATGAAACATGTTGCTAAATGCTGAAGGAAATAATTTTCTACCAAAAAAACAAAACAAAACAGGTTTTAACAGGGAAACACTTTTCTGCTAAAGACCTTCAGCCTCTTCGGTATGTGACCTCATGTGTCTTGTGACGGAGGTTTACTGCCTGTTTGGTTGCACACATGTAGCATTTGTGTCGAGGCGCCATGCAAACGGAAACACAACCCCACCCCCCCGCGTGTCAGCGGGGAGATTAAGGGGTTGTGTTTCTGTGCGTGACTGATGTGCAATTGAAACATATTGTTGATTTCACAGGAGGGGGGCCTCAGGAGCTGATTGACACACTAAGGAGCTCTGTGGTGACACCAGCACAGATTTAGCACTATGTGTTACAATCCACCTTCCAGAGTTTAAGCTTTTATAGCGTTTTTGGTGCTAAACTTGCTGTGAGCATCTGTAATGGAGGAGAAATAAACACACAGATGGTTCAATTTGCTCACAAGGTCTCAGGAGGTATTAGGAGTTGTTTTGATGTCACCCACAAAAACTAAAAAGCGACAGAGGAGGTGTTTTTACTTCTTCGTAAAAAAATCCAAGACAAAAAGTACAGTGTTTTTTATCTTTTAATCCAAAATGAGTGCCGAATGTGCTCCGTGTATTTTAAAATGTATTTTATTCTGCTTGTAATAGATCAACACGGCGTCAAACTGCTGCAGGTCAGCATGTGGTTTTCTGCTGATTCTCTCACAGCTAAGTTTGGTTTTATGCACATACATTTAGAATGGTTAGTAAATGCAAAACAGGTATTTCACATTGTGAGAGCGAAGCGTTTTTTTTTCTTCTCTTCTTCAGCCAAACAATATGTAGACTTTTAGGATGATTTAGAAATATCCAGGTGCATCTCAAATTATTAGAAACATCATTATAAAGTTCCAGATTTTTGGTTCTAACTTCTGAGAGTGAAACTATATTTACAGATTCATTACACGAGTGAAATATTTCAAATTGCCAGCACTTGCATGGCAGTTTATCTAGTCAAAGTATCTAAGTATTTATCTAATCCTTATTTTTATTTTTGATAATGTATAACTCATTAATTATCTCAGCAATTTTGAATATTATAAAAAAAGCGATAAAAAGCAAACTTCCAAAGAGATTAAATATTTTTTGTTCCAGATTTATTTAAGTGTCGACCCACTCAGTGTTCTCTGAATCCTACATCACACGGTGCTGAGAATAAGCTATAATTAGCGTTAAGCAGCGAAGTTAGCAGATGTTACCCGAACCCGCGCATAGCGTAGTGAAGAAACCTGGCATCTGATCTGCAGCAGTAGCTGCCGTCCGGAGGCACAGATCCAGGAGGCTGATGACACGTACGCTCTGTGACCTGCAGCAGCATGAGCTCACAGGCACGGCTCAGTGTGTGTGTGTGTGTGTGTGTGTGTGTGTGTGTGTCAGGGATTAGTTGTGTAATTAGTTGGGTTTTACTTCGAGTTTTAGTCTAAATTAGATGGTTATTAGTTGGGACAAGCCGGTAGATGTCACATTTACACTCAGTGGAGCAATATTTTAGAAGAATGATGTAATCAACGCCATAAACTTCTCAACTTTAGTCTTAACTTTATCGAAACACTTAATACGTTGGGGAATTTTTTTTCCTGATTTTCTCAAAGAAGATAAAGCTACACAATCTTGTGTAATCATAGTGATAAAGATGTAATATGGACTGGACGGCCATATCAGGCCACACTATGAATAAAGATTAAAAAACAACAACATTTGTTGTCATTCTAGTCATTTAAGCTTTTTAAATTGAGCAAAGTGCTGAATATCCTTTCAGTTTTGCTTTAGTGAGGTTGACATGGTGCTTTGAACATTTTGCTATGCTACAATAAATAAATTTGTTTGTTTGTTAATGTACATTTCATATGAGAGACCAACATGAATTAGTGTATAATTGTGATGTGAAAGAAAAAAAGACTCCATGATTTAAAAAAAAAAAAGTAATCCAGTCATGTTCTGCTCCCGTTAGTCAACACTTATCTAGCAGCTTTGCATATCTGGAGACTGAAGTTTCTCCCATTCTGGCATCCCAGCTTCATCTCAGAGTCAACATGACGTTTCCCATCTCACCACAGATTGTTGACTGGATTTAGGGCTGGACTTTGACTGGGGAACTGTGCTTTAATTTTAATCATTCATTTGTGTTTGGTGAAGCTAATTTTCCAGAAGGTGAACTTTGAACCCAGTCCCAGACATTTTTGCAGCTTCTAACCCAGCAGCTACCAACTGTGGCCTCCTGCCTCTTTTTGATGAATCCCTGCCTCAAACACATGAATCAAATGGTTTGATTACTTCCTCTGCATACAGTCATGTTGTGCAGAGGTCTGGTGATGACCTCTGACCATTTGATCATTTACTTCAGGTGTGCAAATGATCACACCCAAAGACCAGAGTGAGTTGTCCTGTATCAGTTGGACCTTTCCTCTTATTGTCGTTTGTTCTTTTACTGCACAAACAGCAGGTCGGGATGCAGATCCCACCTCCGCAGAGAAACGGATCAGCCAGGAGACCTGCGAGCTGGAGAAGAGACTCAGCATGTTGTCTCAGTGCAGTCTGGCCAGCAGCTCATGTAAGTCCTGCTGTAAACCTTCTTTTGGGTTTTAAACCAACAGCTCAGGAGCTGTTTTTTCGTTTAGGATGTAACTCTGACATTCATACTGTTCTACATATTGCTAATCTATTCATCATCTGTCCATCCACAGGCTGTGAAAACATTTTTTGTCTGAATTATGTCTGTGTTAGTCATCTGAAGAGGTCCGGCAATTAATTTGCACTGATTGTCTCTGGAAACGCAGTGAGAGTTTAGGGGGTAAATTATAAATCACTGCAGCAAATGATGGCAGTTTCAGTTTCTTTTTTCTAACCTCTCCTGTCTGGCGTTGTGGTACTTCGTTTTTGTGTTAAGGTGAGGCCCAACAGATTTACTTTCACAAGCAGAGCCTTATGACTTTTGCTATGATGGGGTACTTGATGAAACTTAAAATAGAAATTTCTTTGATTTTATCTGAAATGTCATGGTCAAAGAAAAGAAGAAAATAATTAAAAGGAAAGGAAGTAGGAGGAGGGTAGATACAGAAGTACAGAGAGAGAACACAAGTCAAAACCTTGAAGTCTGCCTCTAAACCTGCAGAAAGTGGAAAAAAAAAAAAACAAGAAACCACAACTACAAATAAAAGTATATATAAAAATAACTGTACGTGGTAATGCAAAATGTACTTAGCGGAAAATGCAGCCCATTCGATAAACAGCTGAATCTAAACACCAGTGTGTGTGTAAATGACAAGAGTTAAACTTCATCCTGCAGGATCAGTCATTTGAAAACAGCATCAGTGTTTACTTTTCTCTCAGTCGGTGTGGTTACCCACCTCTTCATCTAAACCTGCTTGGCTTTCTTCTCCTCTCCAGCCTCCACTTACAGCTGCAGCACGTCTGTTGCCGGGGACGACCACAGCTTCTCCAGCTCCTCATCCAGTCAGTCGGATGCAAGTTACGGAAACAGGTTTCCGTTCTGGGTGGAGCCCTCGGTCAGATCACACCTTCCCAACGAGACGTCGTCCAGCTCCTCCACCCTGAAGGCTTTGACCCGGTCAGACGACAGACTGTACGGCGCTGCCAGGGACGGCTCAGGGAGCCATCAGTCTTCTGCGCAGCGCCAACCTCGGGGGCTTAATGACTGCGGCCGCCAGAGCTCCTTAGACAGTGGGATTGGAATAGCGACAGGCAGTCAGTCATCGTATTCTGGGAGCTATTCTTCATGCAACGGGAGTCTGGACATGGCCGGCCAAGGAGGAGCAGGAAGAGGAGGAGGAGGAGGAGGGGACGATGAGTTGGTGGTCAGCCCCGCTGCTCCTTTCAATCCCCCTTCTTCACCTCCTCCAATGCCTCCTTCATCACCTTTTCAGCCCACGGTCATTCCGGAGCGCACATGTCCATCCAGGTGCAGCCCCCAAGCATCTCGCAGACACAGCGCGGAGTACCAGATCCCCAGCCTGCTCAGACGGTGGTATGACACCCCCAGGAGTCTCCTTCAGGCCCTGACGCTGAGGGAACCGTCCGCCCAGAAAGCCCCAGCAGACCTGGGAGGCAAGGCCCGGGCCGGCGGTCAGGAACAGATGTTAATGAGAGGTCCCAGTAATCTGAGGGCTCAGTGTCAGTGGATGATGCAGCGCTCACACTCCTGGGGCAGTGAGAGCGCGCCCCCTGTGGATAGGGAAGGAGGGTCCACACCCGGGGCCCAGGCGGCCTCAAGCAGCTCGGTTCCAGCAGAAACGCAGGTAACAGGAGGCTCAAACTTTCTCATTTTCCGCTTTGCCACTAAATGATGAAACTGAGCCAGCCGTTTATTTCTTAGGACGTTAATAAAAAAGGAGAACCGGGTAGATGAGGCGGAGATTGCTTCTCAAGAGACGCTGCGAAGTTAATACGAGTAAGCCGGGATAGAAAAAGAAAATCATTAAAAGCCATTTAAACTACTTCTATATATCTTCATTTGCATTCACCATTTTCCTTACACATCACAATAACAGTGCCTTGGACAATTATTGAACATTTTCCATATTTCGTCACATTGCAATCACAAACTTTAATGCATTTAACTGGAATATTTATATGATGGTTGGAATTAAATGCATTCATTTAAAAGAAAAATCTGTCACACTGCATATTTTAAAAGTGTTTGACAAACTACAGTCTGAAACACGCAAAGTTCATTTGTATTCAGCCCCTCTGACTCAATACGTAGGACTGGTCTCTACCAATCCAACCAAGTCTTAAGTCTTCTGCTGCCTCTAACCAGTTTTCTTCCAGGATTATGCCGATTTAGCTCCACTGATCTCTGATCAGCTTCCTTTTTTTGCAAAAAAATCCCCCTCACTCCCGTTGCACTAAACGTGTGCTCGAAATCTCACGACTCAAAGACATACGAGACTCGGGTCTTACAGTTGAATAAGCCTTTGAGATGAGAGAAGAAAATCTTTGAGTAACAAGAAATAACAGCCAGCTGCTTTCTGTTCTAACATCCAAAATAACAAAGTCATTTGTTTACATTCAACAAGCTAAATCCTTGACGTGAACAACAGTGACCTTCCTTACTATTTTAACTGAATCTTTTTGATACAAGTAGGAGTGAAAGCTAAAATGCAATCATCACTAATGACGACCATCACCTATATTCCCTGCAGCCAGTTAGTTCAATATCAGATTCAATAAGTTCAAACATCAGATTAGCTGTAGAGGAGTAAACATGAGATAAAACATGCATGTTTAAGCAGTGTGGGCAGCATTTAGTTAGATACAGAGTGTTGAAGTAGCCCCAATGCTCAACCCCCCCCCAACCCCCTCTCAGAAACACAGATTACATGTTATCTGCTGTGTGGAAACAGGGGCGACTCTTGAGTGTCATTCTGCTGTCTGACTTCAGGTCTGGATAAGAAATACATGAGGAGAGATGGAAACTGGAAAATATTTGCGATTCCTGACTTGATAGCCTGTCTCTTTGTCTACATGTCTGTCCTTTCATTCATCCCTTGGTTCCCTTTTCCATCTGTTTCTCAGCCTCTGACCAGTCCTCTGTCAGTCTATCGTTTCACCACTTTATCCATCCACCTGTCAGTCAGTCAGGCTTTCTGAAATTATGACATAAAAAGCGTGTAGGAACCCCGTTTAGAGACGATACACAAAGGTTACTGTTCAGAGATTGTGTTGACATTTTTCAAGCTGCTTCCAGGGATGTTTGATTCTCACACTAAAAGTTCGGACAGTCAACTATCTGGTCCGAATGACTTTGGATGTCTTTGGTCAGAGAACCGTGGGTAGAGACATGCTGAGTAGATCCAAGCTCCGCACAGAGGTGACAGTAAAACAAGGCCAAGTATTTTTAATGCTCTGAGGTAACTGAGCTGAAGCACAGAAGTAAGAGGCCTATTATTATTAGTATAGGTGTCCATCACCAGCCCGCCTGCTGGTCCGTGTTGTTTTCTCTTTGATATGTTTGTCTGAAACTTGAAAAGCTCCCAGACGACATCCCCCATGCTGCGGCTAATTAATTCTCTGCTGGATTTGTGAACAGAAGCTTCTTCTTATTGCCGAGAAAACTCATCGGAGCGAAAGCGCGGCGAGTTTTTTTTAAAAATTAATTAATTTTCCCCCCTAATCATTTGTGTGAGCGTGCGTTTTGTGTTTGTTAAATCGAACGTGTGTGAGGGGAAGCAAAAGGTGACTGATGGAGTAAATGAGAGGTGATGAAACTGCCAGAAAGTCCTGCCGAATGAAACACGGATGACTTTTCTTTGTTTCTCGTTCAAGTGTCAGAACTTTGTCAGAATGAAACAAACCTTCGCATCTCGACTCCATAAGCGGTGCAACGTCTCTAAAGACAAACTGTGACACATGATGTAACTGAAGACCTGGCTGGTTGCCTTATTACAGGCTGTGGGGAGGAGAAAATGGTGAAATAGGCTCGCTGTCAGACACTTCTCCAGGAGGAGGCCGCCACCCTTTTGTCTCCCGTCTGTCACCTCTGAAGATGTCAGCGCCGCCTCTCAACTCTGCAACATCCTGTCTTCTTCACCTCCTGCCCTCCTCTTCCTCACTGTTGCTCCTCTATTAATTCATTTTGAAGCCTCTTTGTCTGCAGCAGTTGTCTCCCTCCTACTGTCCGTCTAGCCGACTGAGTATGAGGAAAAGACAATTTACTGCCTTGACTAAAGTGCTCGTCTGTCTGCTGTTTGGTTTATATTACATTACACCACAGCTTCAAAGAGTGTAAAAAAAAAGCTCTTATAAGTAATCGCCTAAATGATGATGAAAGATGCTCTTGCACGTTGTTCAGCCTGTACTTCAGGCCTCTGACACATCATCATTTTTCATTTCAGACAAAAATACATGACAAAATACATGAGCCACATAGAAACAAACAAAAAAACTCAACTCAAAGTTAAAAAAGCTTTTCTGCAGAGGCTCAAACACCATTGAGTCCATCAAGTAGAAAAGTATCGCATTAGTCCATTTTGTTTTTTTTAATGTTTCCATACCGAGACTCTCACTAGCATGATGCTGCCGTCATTACGACTCATGGTGGGCAACGTATGGGGTTTGCAAATGGGGGCCCAACCAGAAGCCAATGGCATTCAGGGGCCGTGGCGTGAAAACGTTTGGGAACCTGGTACCTATCGAACCTTGGATGCCTTCAAAGAACAACTGGATCTATTCACTCAGATTAAATTACTCAAAACAAGAATTCTCTGTCTACTGAAGAGATTACTTCAAATGGCATTTGAATTTCATGGCATGTGGATTTCAATTTGGGGCAACAGAGTAGAGGGGTTGAATACAGCCGCACACTTTTCAGATTATCTGTAATAAGATTTTGAAAGTGATATGTTGTTGAATTTCATTTAGGGTAATCGGGAGAGGGAAAGGGCATAAGAAAAGTGTATGCCACACTTTTGAGAATTTTATTTGTAAAACAATGGAAACTGTCTTTCACTTTGCTGTTGATGACATGATGCATGTTTCTTCCAATTTCTTCTAACATGTTTTTCTTTTCATCTCCATCAATTTCTTCTAGGAACATGGCTCCTTAACAGATCTTTCTTCTGTCTTTTCTACCAAGACACAAGGTGCGTAGCATGAACTGTTTATGTACTCTAACATATTTACTAGTTTTTGATTATATTAAGAGAAGATTTTTTAAAAGCTGCACTTCATTTTAATAAAACCTTCTATTGGTTCATGGCTGTGTTCAATGGCCTCAATCCAACATGGATGTCACAAACTGTTGCTAAACTCTTGTGCAGGAGAGAAACTCGGAGATGGTGAGGGCGTTGAGGTCAAAGGTCTGGATAGGATGTTGTCTGGTTCACCACCTTCAGCTCCTCCTCCACCTCCTCCCCTAACACTTAGTACGCTCAGAACGATGTCAGCATGTGGTAAGTAACAGTAATTTCTTTTGGTTAAATGAATATATGTTTTGTGTTAATTTTCTGAAATAAAATGCTGGGTTCTGGGTCAGAAACAGCTTGAGGAGCTGAAATAGAGCTGCTGCTTCCCTGCATTGAAAGGAGTCGGTTTATGCGACTCGGACATTTGATCAGGGTTGATCAGATGTTACTCTGGGAGTTTCCAGAGGAAATTGGAGAGCATATCTGGGTTTCCCCCCTCGACTTACTACATCTACAACCCAATCTTTAATAAGTCAATTATTAACGACGCAAACTTTGTTGACGCATTTTCCTTCAGCTATGTTCCCGTCCGTCCGAGGATCCCATCCGTCTCCATCCACTGACCTTCACAGAGGCTACGGTGGCAACTACGTTAACATCCCCTCTACTGCCCTTCAGGCCACGACCACAGAGCTGCTGTACTCTCAGCTGAACCTGCACAGCTCAGCTCACAAGTCCAGTCCAGACAGAGCTGAGAGACATGACCTCCTGCAGCTCTACAGACACAGTAAGAACAAAACACGTCACTGGGTTTTTTTCTCCCCTTTTCCTGGATGCACATCGTCGCTCCTGCTTTTTCCTGCAAAGGATCACCGCATGTGGATGTTAATTGATTATTGATTTGTTAGGAAATGTCAGCTACAGTAAAACAGATTGCCAACTGCATTGTGCCCTCGCTATTTTCTACAAGAACCCTAAACTCCATTTACATCAATATCTCATTGACTAAAAGTGCATAAATACTTGTTAGTTTACTTTGAAAATCATGTTTAAAAGATCAAATTAGCAAGGGACACATGAGGAAATTCAATACTCTTTTAATGGCAAAAGTGAAAATGAATTTTTACTATTTAGAGTGAAAAAAAATACATTTACAACAGGTGAAACTAGATGCAATAATTCATTTAAAAAAAAAAAATCAACACAGAAATGGAAACATGTATTTCCTAAGTACCAGAACAGAAGTCCAGCCTAATCAAGTGTCAAGAAACAAATGCATGTTTCTCTAAATTTGTCTGTCAATAAGTTAAAGGATGTTGTGTGAAATGACACCCAAACATTTCCCCCCCTTCCCCAGAAGATGACTCCATTAGGTACGCCCACCTCGACATCGCTGCCATGGAAACAGCTCAGAGAGTGGGGGCGGAGCATGTTCAGGGCAGAGAGGACAGGCTGACTCAGCTGGAGAGCAGGTGGCGAGGGCCACTGAACTGACTCTGCGACGCCCAACTCCAAAAGCACTTGGGAGTGGTTTTCCACCGCCGCCCGGCTCCCAGTAGGTCGCTGCTGCACTTACACACACCCACAGGTTCACCGGCGCAGTCGTGTCCACAAGCAATTCATTCCACTACAAGCAAGAAAATGTGTGGGAGGTCTTTCTGCTGCTGTCATCTTGTAAAGTGCAACTTGTTTTTAAATTAGTGTTTGACAGAAATTTGACTGCATGGCACTTAACTTAAGGAATTGAGTGTTTGTTTAGTTTTTTTTACGCAAGGTTGGCACATTTTTAAAAAACTGACTTAATTAGGAAGGAATGGCACCAAAGTCGTGGCTGATTTAGACAAACAAAAGCAGGGTGCCATGATGTGTTGAGCTGAGATGACATTTATAAACAGCCACCGTTTGAGTTTGCAGCAGGATATGATCTCACAATGAGATCAAGCCCTCCTCGTTGCACTGAAACCAACAATCGACTGTAAAGAGTCCCAACTTGCCGAGCTATCATTCCGCATCAAAGTGGCGAAGTGGTCGATTGAAATAAGCGGCTTAGAGTTGGATCCCCGGTGCAAATGACATTAATCCGAGCCCGTGTGGCCCGAGCAGGACACGGCTGAGCAATCAGCCGGTCGCTGACATTATTCACCACAGCAATCAATGGTTCTGCTGCAGTGGCTCTCGGAGGGGAGCTGCCGCCGCTGAAGGGGGGGAAGCGCAGTTTGGGTTTCAGCTGCTCCTGGTTTCTAACGTAAGAAGCGATTCGATATTTGGCAAATTCAAATTACAGCTACAGTTTTCTACCTATTGTCTCTGTGGAAGAAAAAACAAGATGTGTCATGAACATGTAATAATGTTACTTCTTTAAGACTTGTAAATATTAGCTGCTTTTTTGTTTACCAAAAAAAAGAAAAAATAAACTTTACTTGAGATTATATATTTTTAAAACTTCAATTGTGCATATTGGCATGTTTTTAGTGAATATTAAAGATTAACTGGTTGTTCTCCTCTACATTTCTGATTGATCATTTTTAACACTTTTGCATCATTTCAATAAACTGACCTACAACTGCCAACATTAGCGGGAGCACAAATACCAGTCTTAATATTTAATTTTCACAATTAATTGCAGACAAATGCAGAAAAACACAACATTGTTGTCCTTATTTCACCAACCAGATCTGGCAGAAGTAAAGGAGTAGTGCCACATTTTCAGCTTTAGCTACCAAAACTGGTTTTCCACATTTGCTTCATTTATTATACAATTACAACAGAACATTTTAGTAATTATTTCATTAGCAACTCATTTCATTTGATCAGCTTACTAAAAAAGTGAAAGTTTGTCCGTCTGATCTGCAAACTTCGTATAAATCATTCATTCATTCAGCCAGTCACACAGTAAAAAAGAAAACCTCCTGTATCGTAGTTTTCAGTAGCCGACAGGAACGATTCCCACAGTTCAAGCAGGGTGCAGTTCCATGATCCTCCAGTGGTGGCGATCAGGAGCCAAACCTCACAGCTCGTTGTGCTGCAGACCCTGACGGGAGATCTTATTGGACAAGTCCTGCATGTGTTTCTTCATCTGAAATCAGAGGCACACATTGGGCACAACTATTTTCCGGACATGACAAATTATCAAAATAAGATGTTGAATTTTCAGAATTTGGATCAAAGAAAACCAGTTTAAACACCACAACACCAATGCTTTCACTTAGAGCCCAGACTTTCAGTTGCAGCTTTCATGGGTCTCTGCATGTTTTCCACCAGCATTGCTGTTGGGTACAGAGGATCATCTAATTAGTACCTCATTAAGCAGAATGATGTCCGCTTGTAATGGAGTACACACCCTGGAATACAATGAGGTCATTTATGTAGCGTCGTTTATTACAAGACAAGACTACATTGGTCTATTTTTCTGGAGCCAATGATAAGGATTACAGTGAGTAGTCTTAAATCTTTGTAGTTTATAATGTCCAGCAGGAGGCAACTTATTTAGTTGCAAAATTAGTCAAAATAATGCAATTTGGTGACAAAAATCAACAGATCAGAAGGTAACGTTTGATTAATCACATCTGTTTCTCTAAAGTCTGGGAATGAAAATGTCAGTATTTTAACAAAACATTTTAACAAAAAGTACTAAAAAGAACAAGCTCTTCTATTAGGACTGCTGACGGGCAACCTGAGGGACACTGGTGGAAAACGGCCCCCTCTAGTTCCCACCATGCCATGCTGCCATGGACCCATATATGGGTTACAGCAAGTTACATTTGGAAACTTTTTAAATTTAACACACTGTCTATTTTTCATGGGTTTTTTAGGTTTATTTCAGATTTCTTGTTTGAGATGAAAGATTTTACCTTCAACTTTTGTGTCATTTCTTTTTAGTAGTTTGGTTTTATAGAAGCCTACGTAATTTTGTTTCATCTGTGTTTTTATTTTCACTCCTAAAAAGTTAAAACACAAATTAAAACTTCATTTTAAAGGAAATAAAAGGTTTTATAAAGCCATCAGTTTTGTTACTGAGAAAAAGCACAGATTATTGATTTTAGGGACTGTTTTTCTGCTTTGTCATCTAGACCTTCTAAAACAGAGTCTGTTTTTTTAACCTTTCCAAACTGAATTAAAGGTATTAAATTCAGGAATTCTGAGTGAGTTCATCATAATAAACATGTTTGAAACAAGAGGTTTATAAACCATACATCAGATACAACAAAAAATACTTTGCTTTGTTTAAACGGTTCTGACTGCAGGGGTTCAAGAACTTCCCTTTACTTTACTGACGATCCTGTCTTACCTTGTAGCCCATCTCTCTGGTCTTCTCAGAGAGCATGTCGTACTTCTCCTGGTTCCTCTTGATGTGCTCTCTGTCTCCCAGAGACTCAACATGTCGCAGCTTCTGGTGAGACAGCTCCAGCTGCTCCTGGTAGTGGTTGTGCTTCTCCACCTTGGTCTCAAAGTGATGCAGCTCCTCCTGAATGAGCGGAGAGAAAATGGTTATGAACCGAGCAGAGTGAGTTCACCTTCAATTACATGGACAGTGAAGTTGATAAACACTTGAAGCAACAGATAAAGCAGAAATGTCACTGCAAACTCAAGCTGAATGTAGCCCTGTGATCCATCTGATCTCGGCTTCGATACAAAGTGAAGGGCAAAGTAATGCATCTAATCCTGCTTCTACCAAAGCAGCACTCGAGTTAAAAGTTGAACCTCTCACGTTAAAATGAACGGGAGGGGGAAAAAAAAGTTTCTACTAAGAGGCAGACTGACAAAATCCTCACAAAGCAACCTGGGTAAGTGCTGTGAGCCTCACCTTGAGAGACTCTAGCTCATCTTTGCTGAGGTTTGCCCTCTTTGCTGCCTCCCACAGTTCAATCACACGCGGCTCCCGAAACACTGCAGAGCAACAACACACACAGAAAGGTGAGGAGAGAAACTAAGGAGACGGTTTGGAGCTGCAACGGCTCTGAAACGGAGAGAAATGATGTTTTTATATGACAAAACAACATAGCTCACTTCTCACTTGTTCTTCACATCAACAATGAAGGAACAGCGTTTCCAAATACCCTCCAATTCAAAAATTTAGACATTAACTGAATAAAATAAAGTAACATTTTTCTCCATTTTCCATTGTAAATATTAAAATTAACTGTTAATTTACAATGCTGGGATAAAACCATGATCTCAAATTATCAAAATTAATCATATTGTTAATGAGGAAATAAAAATTAATGGGAAAATATGTTGCCATTTTACTAGTATACTTTGTCTCTGAAGTAGAATATGGAGATGAACTGATCAGGTAAACTCAACTCTTATTGATCAAAAATTATAATTTAGGTTGTAGAAATATGTTATTAGGGGTTCTTATGGTGTTTAGACTTGCAGAGAAGGCCTTTCTGCATTTAAGTAGAAATTATTTTTACAAACACAATGCATCTCTCTCTCTCTCGCTCTCTCTGTTGTCTGCAGTTCCAGATTATGTGTAACTTGTAACTTTACGTTTTGATTATTTATGTCTGTTACTTTTAAGGAATTCTGGTGATTAAATATTTCTTTACAATAAGAACTCATAGCTTTATGGGTAGCCAGGCTTCAAGTAATATATCAGACTTCCTGCTGATGAAAGGGATTAACGTTTCCCTCAATATCACCTCCACATACTCCAGGACAATGAAGCTCAATTTACAAAGTGTAAAGTGCTTTATTATCCTAAATGTATTTTTAATGTTCTATATAACTTCAACTATTGAGACTATATTGCAAGCAGCCATTTATTCTTCTCAGCCGTAAAGCATAAACAGATTTCATTATTTTGCTAGAGGTGAAACTGCTCAATCAAGATCAGAATCTGAGGAGTTTTCTCTTTATCGGTTCTGACCAATGACTGGCAAGTCAAATTTAACCAATTACAACCAAGTACTTGTTCCAGTTTTAGTGAATAAATATATCAGGATGTACTTCGGTGCACTCATAATTAATTATAAGCTAATTGATAAACAGCGCTGTGTAAATTATGTAGCGCCCTCTCACTTGCTCCCCACCTTCCTCCATCTCTCTATGCACTCCTCATAAACATGATGTTACAGTAAAAATGGAGATTATATAAAAAAAAATATCAGAAGGAAAAAGAGTCCCGTCTGTGTTTATTTGGACACGGAGTAGGATCCATGTGGTCACTCAGGACACATTTGAAAACCAGATCTGAACGAGGCATTTCGAGCAGGACGCTTCAAATCCAACAACTTAGTACTGATGTTTCTGCCTGACCTGAACAAGCCTTTGTAATACCAGACAATGTTAAGTTGTGTTTTTTGGTTTACCATAGTATTGGCTTGTATACTTGTAACATCATGAAGTGGATTAAATTGAAGTCTCTCTGAAGGGTCAGGTACCAAATGCCCAAAACTGCCTAAAAGTTGCAACAGTTTTACCGTAATACTTTAATCACAACTTTTCTCACATGCTGCTATTCGCCAGTGTTTTCATATCCTTGGGTTCATCATAGGCCCCCAACTTCTGCTTTCCTTCTCCTCACAAAGTGCCATATAAATCTTGATCTTTTTAGAGTCACTTTGCTATTTGTGACTTTCTAAAAAGGCACATTGTGTTCCGTACTGATGCCAGAGAATGGGAACCGTGGGCTACGTTCTTGACTGCTTTGTGCTCAGTCTGTTCCTTTCACACTTTTTTTTTTACATATTTTCCCCATGTTTGGGCTGAAACCCCAAATGACTGAAAAGGAAAACTTTCAAGCTTGTTAAAACAAACAAAAATAAATAAATACAACATTTTTGATGGTTTAAATCAATAAACTTGAGCCCAGATGGAAGAACTTGAGAGGACATCATTGTGACAATGCCCTTGTTTTATATATAACCAATTTTAAAATCTTACTAGATTTTTATCTCTTTTACAAGCTAGAACAGAGAAATAGAAATTATGATCACACAGGAAGCTTAGTGCTTATCGACCAGTACCATAATAAAGGTTTTATGACTCAGATAAGACCAACCTGCATCCTAGTTGGTCTTCAAAGCTCTTTAGAAATCCAGGAGTATCTAAGAATTACACCACAGAAAATAAGACCTTTATTTTAAAACGAATCACCTGGTTTAGGTAAACTAGTAATGTGGAATCTAGTTTTATAGATACAAACTAATGAAGGACAGAACAGCCTTATTTCCAAAGGAAACAATCCTCATCCTCATAATGATGTTTGCAGGTTGTAGTATGGGGGCAAATTAATTTTAAATTGTTAAAAGAAACAATCCTCATCAAAACTGGATCAATATGTTTGTTCAATACTCTGTTCAACGGCTGTCCGTTCATTTCTTTGGCAAACGTCAATAAAGTTAATAAAATAAACTTTCATTTTATTATGGATTTATGCAGAAGTGCTTTCCAAGGTTACTCGGTCACCTTGAATCGAAGGCTTTGGTTGAGTTTTCTGTTCACAACTCTTTGCTTTAACAAAACAAGAGGAGAAGAAAGAAAATACTGACCAACGTGGAATGAGACACGAGACCAGAACTACAACAGCAAAGACCTTCACCCAAAGTAACCATCAGACAACTTGAGCTTGCAAAGAAAGAAACTACAATGGATTCTGTGAGAAGAGGATGGATGAAAAAGCTGCAAATCTTAAAAAAAAAAAAAAAGAAAACGCTAACTGGAAAAAGGACAAACTGATATACGTCAATGCTAAAACTTAGCTCTGAAAGCAGTTAAAAAAGAAAACTCAATCGTTTCCTATTGAAATCCAAATTGAACTTCAACTAAAAGCCAAAAAAAAAAAAACACATTTGTATGACACCTGTAGCGTATTACCTTTCCAGAAGAGCGTTACTAGATTACAAGTCTCTGTGAATAAAGAGTCGGGGTAAATGAGAAGCGAGATGTGTTTTGCTTCCTCCTCACCGCTGTCTTGAGAGAAACCCTCGTGGCTGATTTTGCGGAGGCGCTCGAAGCCGTGGTTGAGGTCTCTCATTTTCTCCTTCAGGTCTGTGTGCTTCTGCTGCAGCAGGTGCTCTTTGGTGTCGCCCTCCATGGGGGAGATAACATTCTTGTGAATTTCTAAAGAGAGGGCAGGAGACAAGTATGGGGGAGAGGAGGTGTTTGGGAGCGAGGAGAAGAAGAGACGAGTCAAAAAGAGGAAGAAACGACAGGCGGATGGAAATTAAAGCAAACAAGCGTTTGATGGGAGTTTTTGCAGAAGCTCTGAAATAGCATTGAAAGACAATTGGTCTGATCTTGTGATATTAAAATCAATTCCTCTCTAAGAGCCGTGAGTCACCTATAAGTCTGGACTTATTGACTAACGCCGTCAGGTTATGAGATTCCCCGTCCGTCTCATCTTCAAGGAGGAAAAACTCAAACAAAGGCCATAATAAAAATACCAGCTGACATTTGGATCAAAAAGAGGAAAGCAAAGGGCAAACAAAATGAAAATCAAGGAACAGACAGACGGTGAGCAGACAAAGTGGTGAGACTGAGCCTCAGGCCCTGCAGGCAACATGTGATTGGCTCAATATTTAAATGCATCAGACAAGCAGAAAAAAAACACCTCCGGCTTGTCTTGCAGCGACATAGATGCTGTGGAGATTTAAAAATAATAAAAAAAAGGAAACGGCAGCAAAGTGTCAGTCCAGCCCAAAAGAGATGCTGTGCCCATCCACACTCCACGTCCAGATGAAACACTGCGGGGGACTGCCAGCTCTGCTTAAATCTCTCAGTTTGATGTGATGATCAGTGACAGAGTAAAGAGCGGCGGATGGGAACCTGTCCTGCCTGATACCTGCCACCGGACAGCAGCGCTCAACGAGAAACTTAGAACTCCAAAGGTCCATAAAATCAGTGCTACGCAGCCTCACCAGGGTCCAAGTCAATTTGAATTTACAGCAACTAACATTCACTGTCAAACAGGTTGTATGGGTTAAAATGGTTCTGATTAGGTGGTTGAACAACGGCTACAGCACTAAACATTTACTTACACAATAAACAAATGTGTTAATTGAAAATAATACTGATTTACAAAAAAAGACACACAAAGAGCTGGTTTTGGAAATGTCAAAAGCTTGGCATTTTACAATTACTACTACTTCTGTTTACAAGTACTTGGCCAGGATAAGCTATTAGAAACATGTCTGCCATGTGCCCTGTTATGGCTGAAAAGAAAGCAAACAACCCAACTTATTATCCAGATAATATCAACTTTTCTTCCCTTTGCTCTGTAAAGAGCAAAAAAAGCACAATGTCCTCAGTTTTTGCTGAAGTCTGCAAATCAAAATTAATACATTTTATAATACAACTATCACTGTATCAACATGTTTTCTAAATTTTAAATTTGTGTGTAAATAATCAAGGTTGTCAAGCTATGACAATCTCAAACCGGTGAGCACAGATGAAGTGTCAATAAGGGCAGAATGGACTGCAGCTCGTTTCAGTAGAAACGTTTAGCTCACCCTCGGTCCTGCTGACCGTGTCCATCAGGATGTTGTACTCGTGGATCTTGTCTTTGTGATGCTGGAATTCCCTCTTCAAGCTCTGCAGCTCTTCGTTAGAAAACCTCCCAGAGATCTTGGCCTGTTGGTAGAAGAGAACAGAGAGGAGTGTGCTTCAAAAGTTACCCAGAACAGTTTTTTCTGCGCCGTATTTCCTCTCCTTTTTCATCCGAGCACAAACCTTGTTCCAGAGTTTGTCCAGTTTGGGATCGTCAAACCCATCGCCGTCTTTGGCCTCGTGGTCTTTCAGGGAGTTGGTCTCCATCGGCCTCATGTCCCGTTTCCCATCCATGCCGTACTTGGCCAGGATCACTGCATAACAAAACCAGGAAGGTATAATTTACAATCTGTGGTCAACAACCACACCGTTTGCTTTGTAAAAATGGCAGCAGCAGAATTTGTTGTTGGGGAATGACAGCATAAAGTGAGTCTGATTTGCATGTCCATTAATTAACCTTTTGACATAAGGCATTCAATCCAAACAAAGACAGAGAACATTTTTAAAATAGCAAAGAAGAATAATGAAGTAATGAAGGGTTAAGCATCATAAACTTTTGTCATTATACTGACAACACCTTGAGGTGGGCGTTTAAAAAATGCTTGTGTTTCATGGAACATTAAAAAAAACAATATTCAGCATTATGGAGAGAAAAAAAAACATTTACTTGAATATTCACGATCAAAACCTTACTTACAAACTAATAATCCATAAAAAAATCTAATCATGGAACATTATGTTTTCTTCTGCTCTGAATGTAACAAATCGTGTTGCCACCTATTTTATACTCCTGCAGTGCATAAAGTTGAACTTTAGTCCCTCAGAAAGTCGGCGCTCACTTTTCTATTCCAGTAAAATGGGTTTCAGCAGCTTATTCAGCAACATCTCAGCAGTCTTATAAGCCATCATTGTGACATATTAACCCGTAATGCATCAAGCTGGGACTCGGGGTTGTTTTATCTTTTCAATAAACAGAACAGAAGTAGTAGTATAATATTTTATGGCACTGATGGACTTCTGTACTTCTTTGAGATGCTGTTTTTGACTCAATCGACGAGTCCAAACAGTAAAACAAGATTTTATTCTTGCAGCGAGTTCTACGAGAGGTGTTGCATAATGAGACAAATAAATATTTAAAATTTTAAAAAGCGCTAAAGAAGTCATGGCTTAGATGAATGTTTACAGGAGCTCTTTATTAAAAAAAATATGTTGGTCAGCAAAAGGACAGAGTTGGTGGCTGGAGCTCTGCTGGTGCAGAAATGCTACTCCACCACTGAGAGTAACGAGGAGCTTTGATAACAACCTTCAGACATTTTGATCTACAATAGCTGGGTAAAATGTGGAGAAATTAAAGTGCTTACACAATAAATATAAGAGCGTATAGCACAAAATCTGTTTTACCCAGTCTTAACATTTCACAGCAGATCCCGTTTTTTTTGTTATTGTTTTTTTCTTTTTTGTTGGTTCATGTAAGATCAAGAAAGCCAAGGTGGATGGGATTCAAAATCACCTTAGGAACAAATAGCAGTGATTCCAAACAGGGTTTGTACCAATAATGCTTGTCGACTGACTGGAATTCAAACCTGGCCCAAGGAGTCACTGATTAACCTGCATCGTGTTTCCCTCTCAACACTGGCCAAATTCCTTACAAAAAAAAAAAAAAAAGCCAGTAAGGAGAAATGTGTGCAGCCTGCTCACATAAGAGATGATTCTACAGGTCCTGCAGTTGCTTATGTATAAGTTGGCTGGATAAATAATATCCATGCATGTTGTTACTCTTAGTAAATAATTTTGATCATTTGCTTTTTCTCTCATTTAAAGTAACAATTAACTGTTAAATGTGTGATCATTTTTGTAGATCATTATTTAAGAGGTTCTGTCTCGTTTGTCGCACCTCAATATTTCACATCCTCAAATTCATTTTTGTGTCAGCCAAAGAAAGCTTTGGTAAAATAATAATAATAATAATAATAATAATAGTTTTCAAATTATGATTTTATTTGTAAAAGGGGAAAAAAACCTAAGCAACCCAACATTGCTCTTTGTAAAATATAATTAACAAATTCACAGACCTTCAAGTCTGTAAAGGGTCACAGAGCAATTTCGAAGGGCTTGAGACTAATTGGAGTAACAAAAAAATAAATATACGATTTCTTGATCTGATGAGTTCTGTTTATTGGATAACTGCGTTTTAATAATACATTGAAAGAAAAAACAGAAAAACAGTGTGTTCACAAATCAAATATTTGGATAAATTATTTTTTTTGTTGTAATCATGAAACCTGTATCTCCTCATGCTGATGATCAGGAACCCCATGCTGCACTAAAAATAATTTCTAAATTTCACATGTTTTTTGGTATCTTCTGCTCTGAAGATCACCATTTATAGAAAGAGTGCTTCAGCGATTTGTTGCGTGTGAAAATCGAGTTAAATGGGATCACTGGAGAGGCCACGGCATCTTGTTTCTGAGCTGCTGCCAGAGGTGCTACAGGGAAGAGGGCGTCCACCTGCTGCTTGTGGCAGAAAGCATCAGATACGTGTGTGGGCGGCTGCTTCATCACCTGCAGTTTAGCAGGAGAACATCCTTTCATGCGCTTGTACATCAGCTCCTGTCTCTATCCTAACTTGATTAAGCATTTCTTGGTAAATTTAAATCTGCCCCACGCTCAACTCCCCTGCACAGGATTATGTCGGCGTGAACTGTCCATATTTTTTTTATCGGTGTTAAATACTGTCAATGGTGTTGAACTATGAATATACATTTGAATCTCTAAAAAAAAAAAGAAAAAAAGAACAGACTTATTTTCTCTGTTTAGGCTGTTCTCACCGTTAAAGTTGCGCCTGAGCTGGGCTTCTTTCTCCCCGGTCTCATCCAAGCCTTCCACCTTCATTTTTTTCCACTGCAGCTCATCTTTTTCCTGAATCTTTAGGTCGCTGTGCAGCTCGGCCTGTCGCACTGGTGTCAGCTGCATCTGTCAACACAAAAGGAGCAGAAAATGAAGGGTTACTCTGATAGGAAGAGGAGAAAGTGTGTCTGCTGATGTTCCATCAGTCCAGAAAGAAACTGTGAAAGGAGGAATAAAAAACAAAGTGTATGACAGATACAGTTTGGTTCTATTGTCCTTCCTGCTAAATACGCCTTGCCTTTAGAACCAATTAGTCAACAAACTACGCCATCATCCCACTTCTGCATCTGTTTCACCACCGCTTTGAGAATATGAACAACAGGATGGAAAACTGGGCAATCTCCTCTCCTCTCCCTAACAGGATGCCGTACTTTCCCACCGGAAGACGTCAGCCCAGACTGCGTCTCCAGCAGCAGCAACACCTCAATGAGAACTGGAGCGCCTCGTGGCTGTGTACTCAGCCTACTGCTAATCATGACCATACACGCTTAAACCTGATGATGCTTAAGCCGCATCATCAGGGTCGCTGATGACGACACACTACGGCGGGTCTCGTCCAGATCAGCCTATAGAGAGGAAGTGCAAGTGTTGTCACTTGACGGTCTGTCTGTGAACGATGTAAAACAGATGTACAGCTGCTCTGTGGATGAGAACACACACACACACACACACACACACACACACACACACACACACACACACACACACACACACACACACACACGAGATCTACGGGCAAAAATAATACGTCGAGCTTAAGCTGTTTCAGTATTTATTCATTTCCACCAGAACAGAAACGTGTCGCTTTATCGGGACTGTAGATAGCAGCTTATTCTTGGTACGTACCCGTTTGGCTTTCTCCCACACCTGGTTGAGTTTAGCTATCCTGAACTCCGCTGTCTGCCCGTCGCTGTCGCTCTGCGCGGGCTCGTTCACCTGCCGAGAGTATTTCCCGGCCATGACACCCACACCGAGACAAAGCGCCGCCACCAAACACTGCAGCCTCATCTTTAGGAGCAGCTACACGCCAAGAAGAACGACAAAGAGGCTAAAACTGCAGTCAGAGAGAACAACAGTGTTATTTGCAGCACACGCCAGCACACGGTCACGTGCTCAAATAGGGGGTGGGATTTGTCGCTAACAGTAGAACTCTGGGATATGTAGTTTTTTCTTTCCCGCTTCCTGGGACTGGTGAAACGGACCGAACCCTGTATTGACTACAACTCCCAAGATGCCGCGGGGTCCTGTTGCCAAGCAACGAAGCAGCTTAAGTCCTGTGAGCGAATGGTAAGCCTCCACGCGTTTACACCGCTGGATGCTGCTCACATCTCCCAAGGAACTACAAAATGACAGTTTTTCATTAATTTTAAAGAAGTAAACTATGACGTTTAACCGAGTCCATAAATCAATGTTACAAAGCAATACAACTTTTATGTTGTGTTGCTGTGAACATTCATGTTCGTGGTGTAATGCACAGCGAACATCATTGCCAGATATAACTAGTGAAAGAGTAAAGGAGATGAATTTATTTAGCATTTTTATTACGTAAATTAAATACAATTTGTTATCTATTGTATTTTTTGAATGTACTTGTTTTAAATTTCCACACTTTCATCAATATAAACACCACCAACAACAACAAAAACAGGGTTTTAGTGGTCATTCCTGTAGAACTATTATATACATTTTATCTGTTTAAGTATATAATTTTCCTCCATATTGTAGCAGATGTAATTTTAAATGGAGTAAAATGGTTTCCATTTGCATTATGAGCACTATTCATCTCTCGTCTTTAAATATTTTATCTTTATCACATAAAATAAAAGCTTTATAGCGCTGAAACAAAGATGAGCTACAATGAAAAAATGCTAAGCCATCATAAATCTGGAAAGGCCACATGGAGTAGATAATGCAATACTCTCACTTATGATTGATATCATTCATTTATCACCTGAGACAACCAGGGTAATTACATTTTCTTAGTCACAAAATAGTAGAAATATTTATATAACTGGTCATCCGATGGAGATGATTGTGCAGCATCCATTCCAATACACCACAAGACTCAACCTAAACCCAGTTAAACCTAACATCAAATTTGAAAAAAAATTAGAGTAAGGACAAGAAACAGGCTGAGGGAAAGATGGTATATTGTTATTCTCTGTCTCAATGAAATTGTTTTGGATTGTAATACCAATAAATTTGATTCAGCTCAAGCTGAATCCAAGTGAGGTGTGTACGAGGAAGAACAAAGTAGAAGGCGATTAATGTATCTGTGGGATTCTATGTTGCACAAATTCACATAAATCACTTATAGGACCAAAACAAATCACATCATTTCCTTAATAATTTTAAATCAGCAGTCCATCATTTATCATAAAGCTTTTTCTCAAGATCTACTCGATGTAAAAGATCTAATGACTTTGTTGAAAAGAAAGTCATTAGACTGATATTACTGTCAATAGAGAGAGAGGACATCAAATTTGTGACTTCATAAAAAGAGGGAGCAACAAAAACAAACAGCAGCCAGGGCTGTGAAATAGTATGAGGTTTTTTTTAGAGAAAGAGTTTCCTCGTGTTCATCCCTGTCCCTGTTGGTTTTTATCACCCAGTTTTAATAGCAATGTTCAATTCAATGTGCAAACAGCTCCAGATGCTATCTCAGCTTTCTTGATCTTCCCAACCCCACATCCTTCCTACCAGCCTCTGTCTTTGTTTCGACTCTGTTTACGGCTCCTTCGTGAAAGCAGCTTTCTGCTTTAATGAGCAGCAGCGTCGGCCAGAGATCTGCGGCTGATGGAGCCGTGCCTAATGAATGTGTCTGTCTGCCTACGAGGACAGCAGGCGAGCGTGAAAGGTCAACGTAACCTCGGCAAAAACACTGGGATTTGGACAGAAAAAACAGGGAAGTGTCCCTGGCTCTGGCACACGTAATTTATGTACATATACATGGGGCCTTAGTTTTAATTTTAATTTTTTTTTACTAATCACCTGCTCAGCTACCTTAATGGTAAAATAAATTTCAATCAGCCAGCAGTCAGGGGAAGGAATTTGCAGGTTAGTTTTGACATTATTAACAATTAACGCAACTGATAACAACACATCAGTAAATGTTCAAAATAAACATATGGTCATTTCCGTAAAACTATTGTATTTATTTTTTAATCCAATGTAAGTTTAAGTACATTTATTGATTGAAGAAGAAATTCCTACAATACTCACTCTTTGTGTGTCTGAAAGTTATCCAGAGTCCATCCATCCATCCATCCATTTTCTTTGCACCCTTGTCCCTTAATGGGGTCGGGAGGGTTGCTGGTGCCTATCTCCAGCTGACGTTCCGGGCGAGAGGCGGGGT
>CAEGAF010099654.1:0-23499 GCA_903067075.1 Micropoecilia bifurca
ACATATATATACAGCGTCACTGTAAAAACTGATATGGCCCAATGTAAAAAAAACATTGAAATCATGAGTTAAATGTTTAGATTTAGGACCTGATTAAAAATGTTTTAATGAAGTTAATTGCAAGGTTTGTAATTATTTAATCACAATTGAATCTACAAAATGTTCAATTCAAAACCCTTTTTTGCTGCTAAGTTATTGAACAAAGTAACATAACGCATGAAAACAAAGTATGTACGGCCTGAAGTATTGCGATAATTTTTTTAACGGGTTAAAATCAATGTCATTAATTAATAGAAATTAAAACATTTAAGTTGGCATTCAGACTACTACTTATGGTACACAAGGTATTTAAATGAATTGGAAAATTGTACGCATGTTTCACATAATCAATGCAACGTGCATTGTCATATTTAATTCTAAAATATTTCATAAAAAAGCATGACACCTTAGAAACCCATATAAAGTAAATCTGGATGTCTGAAGTCAATAGATTGTTACCTTGGCTGACACTGTTTGAAACAAACAAAACGAATAAAATATTCAGAGTTTCAAAGCGTATGCCAGCGTTTAATTAGCTTAGAACGACTGTTTACTCAGAGTAAGGATTTGGAGCTCCACAGGGAAGTTTTATTTTTCATATTTGTGTGTTGAAGAACAAGAAACAAGGAAATACGACTGATGAAGTGTAACCATCCAATCCAAAAGTAAAAGAAATCAAAGCTATGATGGTTAAAATGACTCCTCTGCTACCGACCGCAATCAGCTAGTCAATCCAACCTCAGCAGCCACAGTGTGATTATATCCCCACTGTGGACTGAAACACTCTGCTGGGTTCAGATGAATTATCAGTGGCTGCAGTTTGCTGATGAATCATCCACTTTCCTCTCTCTGTGGTGCTTCTTTCCTTGTACCTTATAACTATTACCCAACAGTAACGTACACACCCCAGCTGCCAATAAAAACTAATTTAGTCTTTTGGGAAATCAAGCCAACTTTTGTCGAGGAGTGGCACCAGCTCCAAGTGTCCCACTGAGCGTACTTTATTTCTGCTTCTGCTTTTCCCTCTCTGCCGTCGCCTCTCAGTATCTGTGTCATTCATTCCCACTCCTCTCTGTGCTACAGTTCCTTCCCACTCTGTGACCCCCAACTGCCCTTCACTAAAGAAAAATGTCCAGCTGCAAAATTGAGGGGAGCTCCAACAATATGGTTACTGTGTACACTGGACGTTTATGTGGATGGGTGAATGATCCCCCCGTTGGAAAATTCAATAGTCTAGCTTTTATTGTCATCGCATAAAGATCTCTAGATTTCCATTCACAGTGAGCTGTTTGTCAATTTGACAATGAGCAACCCAGACACGGGCAACTCTTCCTCTTCTTCGGTGAAGAAGTTGGCCTGAGACAACAATCAAAGGCAATTTGGTTCTACATAATGCAATATAATGAATCAGCCGCAAATGGCATTAGCTTGAACGCAGGTAAGAGGAATCAATACGCCTTCTGTTTCCATAACTAATTTACATCCATAATGTGTCATGATACCGAGAAGAAAGCTGCTGACAGTTTGAGCTCCATGATACAGGTCTGGATTGCGCTGACACAGCAGATTGAGCTGCCAGGTATGACGGATGATTAGGAGTTGTCTTTAAAAAAAACAATATTTTGGGAGGTGAGTTTTGCAGTTTTAAGAGATTTAACTGAGAATATTGTGGTGTGACAGTAATTTACAGGTTTTATGTAATTGTTGCAATGTGCACACTCTGGCAAAAGAAAAAAAGTTTAGCATCAAGTTAAGGACTTGTAAGAAAATGTCCTTAAGGCAAAAGAGGGCAAATATTCTGACATCATGGGACAATAATACAAGAGGAAATTATTGGGATATTTAACAATAAATCAAAACAGTGAGTGAAGGTCACCAGACAACCCAGATTACCCATAACTTGACAGTTTGACAGCAGTTTTATTTTGCGTATGCATAAGGCTTGTGCACTTTTATTATGAAATGTTTCAACATGATGGGGTTTGAGAGATGCTGCAGCAAGTTGATGTTAGGACTGATGAGTACGTGAGGGCGTCCATACAGTCGGGTAGCATCTGGACAAATGCCGAGCAATTGCAGGACCTAGCCTCATGCATACCCAAACTGCAATCCCATCAGATTGCATCAACCTAATGAGTCCGGTAAGGATCGTCTGTCATGATCTTCCCTGCCCCTCCCAACTCCGCTGATATTTTGCCGTGGTGGATGTCAGTCGACCTCAAATCCAGGCCTTGAGAGGTGGGGTCCTGCAACATTTACATGTCTCTGCCTCTAAATGCCCGAGTCAAATAATTAGGTCATTAGCAGGACTCTGGAGAACATGACTACACTGAAGAGGTATTTAAGCCATTTGATTCAGGTGTGTTGGACTAGTGATACATCTAGAAGCTGCAGGACACCAGCACTGCCCTGGATTTGATGATTCCTGCTCTGCACTCACTCAGGGCAAACTTGTCGCAAAGATGCTTTTGAGATACTCTAGTTGTGGCTCTGAAACTTACTTATCACACCTTGACATTGATTACAGCGTCAGTTTCTTTATCTGTTTTGCCTGCTCTGCTGTTGACCAGGATTGTCTCTCCAACCTTTGATTATGGGATTGAGGACTGACAACCATGCCTTTCCCATGGTGAGCTCTGCTCATGGCATTAGTGCGTGTCATCTTACTCACCCTGGTATCGGTATTTCCGAACTCTGTGACATTGTCTTCTCCGTAAGTGAAACAATCCCCGGAATAAGGACACCTTCTACTCCTTCAATGTTACATCACAGAGGATTCAAGTCCGTCATGGTCCGAATCTCCAAAGAGATGGTGGAAACCACTTCTGTCGGGTAACTATTCATTTGCTGATTATGTTCCCTGTTACTCGTCACTCACCATAACTCGACACTCATTTAATTTATCTTTGGGATCGATAAAGTATTTTTGAACCAACCTATCCCCTTCACATAGTCTGTCCAGAAAGCCGTGCCGATGATGCAGTTGCTGTCCATAAAACTCATTCAACTGTACCTGGGTTGTGGTTCTCATTCTGGGTCAAAACTGTACTATTTCCATTACATTGTCTCTGGTTACCTTTAGTCTCTGTTTTTACCTATTGTCATGCACTTCAGCTTGTATTTGTAAAACATAATTTCACTCAATATCACTGCTTACAAGACGGCCACCAGAGGGGGATGTTCGAAACTCTTAAGATCCTTGCAAGCAAAACTATTTACGTAACTATAACTGGCTTGGATTTTAATGAAGTAACAAAAACTAGATATTTTAAATGGTGTATATCAGAAACATTTTTTTCCACTACTGATCTCTATTATGTATAGAAACAGAAATCTAACAGTGCAGCCTTTTAAAATGCTTTTTGTTAGTCCTTCACTCATTTTATGGTACAACATTGTAATAATTGTAGGAGCAATTAAAGAGCAGCATCAGCAAGCTCTAAATTATTTTATACATTTATAACAGTCGAACATTTATGAAAAAAGGCTATTCCGTTTTGAAGAAAAGCTATCAGCTGCCCTCTAGTGCTAACACTAAAAATGACAAAGACTGACTTTATGCCATAATGATGTCAGTGTCTAACAAAAAACAAAAGCCTGAACATGTTTATTAATTTCCTTAATGATAGTGTGTCAAAACAAAGAAAAATCATCACTGAACTTAAAAGTTTTGTTTTTAGTTTATTGCTGGATGTCAATGTCAGTTTGAGAAATTGTGAAATACAGGAAACATACTTTTTTTGAAAGAAAAACATTTCCTTGGAGCTGGAATGAGGATGAGTTTTGATTGAGTTATCATGAACTCAATAATTGTTATGACTTACATAATGTGGAGGATTCTCATCAATGAGACTCAACAATTAAGGACAATTAAGTTAGATCTAACAGTAGCATTGGGTACAGTAAAGGTAGAAGATATTTGGTTGAGAAAACTGTCACCATCAAAACGTTGATGTTATCCAACGGGACCATTAGATAACCTGTAAGTCATCTTGTCCTCAGGACATTTAAGGGGTTTTAGCAGTAATAGCCCACAACAGCTGGGGTCCATTATAATTATTACAAACAAGCATCCATATATTTTTGATAAAGTGAAAAAAGATCAGAATCACACAAATTTGAATCCGATACGTTTTAAAAGAAATGGTTGATAAATTGAGATGCATCCTTTCAGCCCACATATCCTATTGCTCAGTGGTTCCCACTTCTTTTCTACTGACTCCCCCTTTAATTATAAGAACATTTTACACCACCACCTTGTCAAACACCCATCCACTGTCAGGGTTTCCCCCAGAAAACTTGCTAAGCCTGGTGGTCGTGGTGCTGAGGACGTCCACCTCCTGTGTTTTTGAATTAAAACATGTTAAGTAGACAGGAAATGAAAAAATATTACTAGATAATTATATGTTACCGGAAAACATCGTCCGTGAAACGCTATTTACAACTAGTCTTCAAAACTAGTTGTAAATACAAAACAAAAAATACAATTAAAATGAATATCAATTATTCACACTTCTGTTTAATCCAAATTAAGTTTGCGGTTCCATAGGGTCCTCCCTGGATTCAGGGGCCCCATAAATGCTAGTATTTTAACACAGACCATAGATATATAAATTTAACATTTGATACTGAGAATATCAATGTTGTTAAATTTGATTTAATGGTTTCAACATAGATAAATGAAAAGATTTTAAATGTTTAAATGTAAGATTTTAAGGAGCTGGCAAGTTTACTTTGCAAAAAATCAAAGAACAATCTTAATAATTAGATTGCTTTGTTACCATAGCTACAATCTGATGCTCTGAGTTTAATCTTTGAGACTGAGCTGTTTGTTCACAAATACAAATAAGTAAACTGTAATTATAATGGCCCCTGTCCTCCCCAAGGGCCCCTCACTTTGAAGCACATGGCATTGAGTGTTTTAAACAAGCAACTTTGTTTCTGATGATTGCTGAGGCTGTTTTTAAAAAAAAAACAAACATCTTTTTATCAAATGGCACACTGTCACTTCATGGAAACCAAAAACTATCAAACTGTCTTCATTTGGCAGAGGGCTATAGGGATGAGTTTGCAGTGCAGAGTCTGAAGTTCAGGAGAGAATGTTGAGTGGGAGGAGAAAAGCTTATCTTGTTTAACCAAACATTCATTATTTCAGTAGCTTTTTCCAACTCCTCCTCTGCATCTCTTTAAAACAGTCCAGGAATCAGCCTGTAAGGTACCGTGTCGGTGTAACGTCTCCAGTCTTTCCCATACTTGCTGCTGCAGCGGTGTTCGTCTCGCACACAGCGGTGGACCAGCAGGATGGTCATGTAAACAATGTAGAAGTATGGGAGAATATGGCCAAAGCCACAGGCGACACAGTAAGCCAAGCAGCCCATCAGGTCGCCAGTGTAGTTGAAGTGGCGCGCCACTCCCCAGAACCCCGAGGTCAGAAGCTTGCTGCGGTGGCTGCGGCCGTCGGCCGACAGGTACGAACACTCGATGTAGGTGGGCTTACGCCTCCAGATGGAGCAGGCGCCATCCGTGCGGCGGAACAGATCTTTCTGATGGTTGGTGGAGCGGAAAATGTAATACCCAACAAGCCCGAGCAACAGAACGGCGAGGGCGTGAGCATCTGATAGCTGGACCGGATGGTACACCAGGTACAGGCCCTAAGAGCCAGGAACACATCAGAAACACATCAACTGTCAAAGGCTGTCAGCCACCAGTAAGATCAGTCAGTGCAAGTCAACTTTCATGTATGGTGCATTATAAACTATTGGTAAGCTATAAATATTTTCACATTGTATCGCAGCTCAGACTTCAGTGCAGTCAGGACTACAGTATTACATGGTGGTTCTGTCCAGAAACCCAATCAGGTCTCCTTGCAGGACTGCTCTGTATTGTTCTATAACCCCCCCACCCACCAAGTGTCTTATGGGGTTCCTCTGTTATAATCTGCTCTATTAACAGGGAAAGTTGTAACAATTAGAGGAAAGATGGGGGGGAAAAAGAGACCACTCAATGGAATTTTACCAATCACTGGTATTACTAACCTTTAAAAAGCCGGACCTCCTTATTCTGATTATAGCTATTACCGCATCTGTAATATGCACCGAAACGGATCGGTGCATATTACAGATGCACCGATCCGATATTAATACCTGTATCTGTCCCGGAACTGAAAAAGATCCTAGATTGGGTACAATGCAAAAATACTAAAGGACAGTGCAAAAGAGAGCAGACTAAGAGTTTTCTTAAAAGGGTAGTTTTATCAAAAGATAGCTGCTCTTTTATCTAATTGTCATTGCCTAATATGTCATTTTTATACAATTAGCAATGGTCTTATAACAATAATAATGTATCACAATCATTTCTGGGACAATTAATCACCCAGGTAATTGTGTCATTGTGACAGGCCTAGTGTTGCAACTCTTCCCACGTTGATAATCAGATACTTTCTGACACTTTTCTAGTTGACTTATTGCAGAAAAACCTTTTCACAGCATATTAACCATTTAGTGAGACATGGTGTGTGTGTGTGTGTGTGTGTGTGTGTGTGTGTGTGTGTGTGTGTGTGTGTGTGTGTGTGTGTGTGTGTGTGTTACCTGTAGGGTGTAGAGGTACGGCAGCCACACACAGTCCCCCCAGCCTAGATACCATCCAAAGTGGTCGTGGCAGATATCAATGGTCTTCAGGTACCACGCCTCATTCCAGAAGAAATCCAGCACATAAATTCCCTACAAGGCAACAAAAAGATTTTGCCAGTGACATTATATGATATTCACTTCTTATTTTAGCTTAGTGCTGAATAAATTATACTGGGAAGGATAAAAACCTATGTAGCCATAACTATAAAGGTATAGAAAAATCTGAAAAACGCATAAACTGAAAGAAAAATCTAATTCTGTGTCTTGTTCAATAATGATTATAAATGATCCAATAAATTAAAACTATTCTACATTGTTCATGTGACATGATTAGTGGTGCTCCGCTCAGGTTTTTTGCTGCCGATTCCAATCACCCATGAGGCCTGATCACTGATCATTGCCGATAATCTGGATTGGCTTCTAATTTTTTGCAGAAACTATGAGATCTGGCAATAAATTCACCTAATTTAGACATAAAACATGCTAATTTTTTGCAGGCAAAATACAGCCGATATTCAGTAAAAGGTAGACACAGGACAACTGGAAAACCTGCAATTACTAAAATGATATTTGACAGTAATTTTCTCAACACCCTAAATTATATAAGTCAAATTAACATTGCCTATATCAAATAATGTCAAGTAAAAAAGAAACCATTAGTCAAATTCAGATTTGATCAAAATAGACAATGACGAGTTACTGAATCAAAACTTCCTGATAGCATGGCGGCTAGCTGATTAATGCTGGTTCTGATTGGCTGTTTCTGACTGAGTGGAGTAATTCTGCAGAACACGGAGGGGAGGCAGAGGAGTTGACTGATCGGCACACCTTTACATATGATGTATCATTTTAGAATTAGTTCAGATTCAGGAGTCAGTGAATCAAGCAGAGAAGTAAGGGAGAAGAGATTAAAATGATCATCAGAGCTTCTCGATAGGAAGCTTTGATCAGTGAGAGAACAGCAGCTTTGTCACTGTTCATGTAACAAAGTTGTGACAAAGCTTTGCTACAGCTCAGGTTTTAATCAACCTGTCTCAGGCAGCAACTTTGTGCTGGTGGCAAACAAAATGTTCTCACATTGCACTTCAAAGTTCAGGTCTTACAGATATTGCCTACAATTTCTAGTGCTTCTAGAAACACTTCCATGCTGGTCAATGGGTTAATGAAGACCCCAGACTCTTTATGAGAGTTAAGGTGTTAAAGCTGCAGCAAGTCACTTTTATAAAGGTGAGGTTTTTGACATGTCACCAAGCTAATACCATGTCGTGACACTTTAATATGAGACAGATAATGTCAAAATTCCACCTCCTTTTTGAGCTACTACCGCTTCTGAACAAAAACAACCAATCAGGGCAAAGAGGAGGGTCTTAATGCTGTCAATCATCCTCATGTACGTGCTGCTCAATGTGCTAATGATGGAGAAACAACTTACTGTCACAGAAAAACGGTTTTTCTGCTGTCATTGGTGGCTATGCTGCTAACTAGCCTGAACATCCACAACATGATCTGCTAACAGTAGAATAGAAGAGAGGAAAAGAGGGAGGGAGAGGAGGGATGAGTAGCGCCACACTGAGGGTGACTGACAGCACTAAGACCCACCCTCTGGCTCTGACTGGTTTCTAGTTAGAACAGATAAGTTTGATTTTCTTTTTTTGACAACAAAAAAGAAAGGTAACAGTTTTGACAAATATGTAAAACCAAAATTATTTTTTATAAAGTCACATACTGCAGCTTTAAGGAGCTGATTTCTATCTTACCTGCAGCACATTGACCAGAATCATGGAGTTGGTGACGTGACCGTACAGTTCTTGCTGCTTGGCCATGTAAGACAGATTAATCAGGGTCCAGGCGACGATGCCAGGTCTGCCATTGAAGAACAGCTTGAAGTCAAACCACTTGCCGATGCGAGGGTTGAACTCTATCCCCATCATGTAGTTATAAAATATGTTCCCTGTAAACTTACTGTGAAGGGACAAAGAAAGCAAGTGGGTAAACGTTGTGTTCTCTTTATAATACCTGAGATAATGTTCAGCAGCTGATCTCACCAGTCCTCAGCATTGGTGGGGAACAGGTAGGCCTTTACAAAGGCAAAGGTAGACACAGCATAGCCCAGGATATTGGTGCACCACAACAGGGGGATCCAGTTGTCAAATATAATGGTAGGAGAAAACCAGTGGAAATAATTGGCGTTTGCAAACCACAGAGCATGGGTGATGATCCAACACTGCAACCCGTTGATCTCGTATTTGTTAATAAAACCTTGGGAGAAGAAGAAAACAAAAATACGTTAAGAAGAAATAAGACATTTCTTTGACAACTGTTTCATGGTAGGAGGAAGCAGATACCAGCAGGAGTACGAGCTCCATCCTGCACTCCACCCACGTAGCCCGGAAGAAACTTATGGGTGACGTCAGGAATACACATGTAGAGGAACAGCTGAAGAACAAGACGCTTTATTACAGTTTGAAGAAAATGCAAAGCTCCTGTGTGACGCAGAGCCTGATCCCTCTTCTACTTACCTGAAAGCTCACCCAGATGGCGTATATCTTAGCAGCAGTCCATGTGAAGGAGGGGGCCCGGGCCCAGATGGACAGCAAGGTTGCCTTTCCTTGGCACAGCTCTAACAGAGGCTGACTGAGGGAGCACTCGTATTGATCGCAAGCCATCACAAAGAAAAAGACGATGAAAGGAGCGAAGCAGAGGAGGCTGACGACACCAATCAGGGAAAACCAGTCCACCTCCCTGAGAACGGATCAGAAACACAGGAGGTGGGTCAGAAGATTTTCTACATGCAGAGGTATGTAGTTTCAACTAACTACTGTAAAAAAAAACTAAACATAAAAACTATCAATACATGATAGCTTCAAATTAAATGAGGTGGATTAGCAGTGCTTGTCATGGCAGCCATGTGTGTTTTCACTGCATGCCAACGCAGGTGACTCAGCACGTGAGCATCAGTGACAGAAGTGCGTCTTTTCAACCGGCTTTTGGTAACATTGGCGATTTCACAAGGTTGTGCAAGAGGTGTGGCTCAAATGCTGTTATCTTCTTGGGGGCGGAATTAATAGTAGGATAATGCTGATATATGCATAGGTTACATAATTAAAGCCCTATTTTGTTTTTTATTTATAATATAAAATCTATTTGAGTTTGTCTTTATAACATAAAGTGCAACAAGCTCAGGATTCATTTGTACGTTTGCAGGACATTGGTTCTTGTCACATAAGTGGATTTTATCGGGTGTTTCTGTTGTGAAACAATTTCACAAGGTAAAACCTTCTTGAATCACAAAATAGGACAACTCAATGGATTTTTTCCTCTTTTTGATCAAAGAAGCCTGTGCAGCTTCAGTTACTCACCATGCTCTTCCCCACTGTGCTGACTTCTCCACAGTGTCTGACCCTTTTCCATTGGCATGGTGCTGAGGGCGCCTCCTTTTGGACTCCATGGTCTCTGCAGCCTTCACCTCTGCTGAGAAAATCACATTATCAGGTTTAGGATCCATCTTGCAGCAGTGTCCTGTACTTTGTATGCAATCAGTGACAACCAGGTGTCCAAGCAACAAATGCCAGCACTTCCAAAACACGGGCCTCATTTAGAGCAGTTCCCCTGTGTTCTCATTATACCCATCACTGAAAGTACTTTATTTGTCATTAACTACTTTTGAAATGTATTGAATCATGAGATTTGATGTTGCAGTCTTGTTAGATTAACCAGGGCCTGCAGATGGAAATGACCGTCAGATGGCAAAATCTGAATTCATATGGATTGTCACTTTTAAATAAACAAAGTAACAAACAAAAGAAAAATAACTGCTTTTCAACTTCATTTTTTTATTGTATTACTTTTAAGAATACAAACAGTACATGTTAAGTGAGTTTCATGGTCATTTTGATAAGGTAAACATTTTATTAGGGTCATAAAGTGGAACTAAAGTGCATTTCTTCAGAGATAATTTCATTCACATCAACACCAATAGACAACCACAGTTGTACTACTTACTAAACTACTGATCAAAGCATTTTAACTTAATATAACAAACTCAATTACGTTTTACTATAACAGCAGGCGGAGCCCTAATGTGTTCTGAGTTAATACATTATGAAACAGTCCAGCAACGTGTACATTGAAAGCAGTGAATATGTAGGTCAGACTGAAGACGAAGCGCAACAAACTAATAAACTGTTTTACTGTAATTAAATTGGTGTAATAAAATAATAAATAGAAGGGGGAAATGGCTCGTCCTTGTAGCTTCTTGTTTTTGCACTGACAGAGCGAGGGAGGAGAGACAAGGTTTCGTAATGCTCAACAAACACCATTTATTTTATACGCGAGGCAGGAATAGGCTGACAGGTTTATGGGCCATTCTCTATTTGCTTGTGCACGCGCATTTATTATCTTTTCTTTTTTTCTTTCTTTTTTTTAAACTAAAGTCGAATTTAAGACAGCTGACCGTCACCAGAACGTCATAGCTCTATTCATTGTGTCATTATTATAGATGCATACTGGGGTATAATACAGTGGAAAACATTTTCTACATATGTTGTATTGTGTGGTTCCTCACTCACCTCTGTGCTGTAAGTTTGGATATAAAAGGCAACCCGCTGTCCTCCTCCTTCCTACAGAGGCAGACTGGACTACAACCTCCCTGCTAACCGCTAGACGGAACTCGACGTAGCGCCACAGGTTCCGCCCATAAGGCCACTACGTTTGGATAATAAACCAATGAGATTGTGTCAGACTCATAACTGGGTTGGATTCTTGTCTTCTGATTGGGTAAGAGCGACTGGAGCCATGAGCGCCCCAGAACTTAAGAATTATTTCAACATGGTCAGCGTCAGAGTGTATGAAAGAAAAGTAGAATGTGGGAGGGATGCATTGTGATTGGCAATTAGGGTATTAAGCTAGTGAGGGATTGGCTGAATACAGTAGGGCTTGGCACTATTAATTCAGCCTCGTGTCAGCTTGTTGACATTCCTAAATATTAAAAAGAATAATCTTCTCTATATAACCAGCAAAGAACAGTCCATTCTAGTGCTGAAATGTCTGCTGAAAGAATAGCATTTTATAAGTAAAAAAAAAAAAGTCTATTTGTGCATAAGTACATGGAGCAAACTGTACAAATTCTAGTATTCTAAATGTTACAGATTTCCCAGAACCTAATTGTTCTATTTCTATTTTTATCAAAAATGCTTATCATTTTAAATTATTGTTGCTTTTAGTATGCGTATCTGTTTTTTCTACCTTATCATCACTTACTGTTAATTCATTGGAATTTCTTCCACACAAGACATGCTCAAATGGAAACCCACAAAACATTGCCTCTGTTTTCACAATAGAAACACCAGCGGATTAGACTGAAACATTTTTTCTCAGCAAACAGGAAATTCTTGTTTTTAATACTTTCTCGTAAAGCGACAATATGTCGTGGTTGAGCCTGAAAAGCTTGCCAGTAAAGTTCATTGAAAGTCGTGAATATATGTAGGAATCACCTTCTAAAGCAAACATCTAAGAGTCAGGTGGCCAGAAGACCAAAGTTATTCTAAAATTGTCCTTTATCTAAATCATGTGACGCTATAAAATGCAAATAGCAGTAAAATGAAAACCTAATCAAACTTCAGCAGATTGTTTCTGAATAAACTGACCACAAGATGGCAGAGCTAAGCTATCAAATACATTTTAAGTAACCAAGCTCTGAGCGTTGGGAGGCTTAAAGTCCACAACTCACGTGCTGCATGGACTTCATGCATGGGGACAACGACCCATGAGTCATAAAATGTTAGTCCTTCCAGCTAAAACATTCTTTGTTACAGCTCAATTCTTTGAGAGTCTTTCTCATATTGTTCTATTTAGCCACTGCAAAATCATTTCCTCATTTTGACACCATGGGATAAGAATGGGAACATTTGGAGACAGGAGAAGATTCCTGATAATCTTTATAATGCTTACATTTTTTAATGTAAACAGTTTAATAGGCATATTTTTGTGGCACAGCTGTAAAACTGGCAAATTCCTGTCTTATTGCTTGTGGCTTTCGTGTGTATGAGTTTGACATTCCCCAACTCCATGAACATGTAATCAACACCAAACTCAGAACTTCTGATAGCGATTAAGCCCCCGTCTGACGTAGCTGTTGTGAGCTCTCTTTGTGGAACTCAGACTACAGTGCATTTAAAAATGAAAGCCCTTAGTCCCAATCCAATTCTTCCACAGATCATCAGGCTCCCAGCGGTGCTTTCTCCTTCCTCCCATAGCCTCTTCCTCTGACATCCATCCTTGTCACTCTTTTCTTCAACTTTCAAATATTCTTCCATACGACAAATATGTTTTCCCCCAAACTTCCCCTTGTGACTCTGTGTTTAGTTGAATTTTCTACCCTTTCTTTCTCTCTTTAGTCTTGGCACAGTTTCTGTGTTTCCTCTCTGCTCTTTGATCAGAGGCTGTGCTGATATGCTGCACCCAGACGGTGTGATGTATCTGGGCCACTCAGCAGACAATGCATCTGAATGAAGGAAGACATTCTGTGCAGTCATTACCTTTTGTTACCTTTGATGAACTGAATGCAAATTGGCTGAGTCTGCTCTCTGGGAGTTCATCTATCGAACGCTTCCAGTTGTCTTTTGACAGCATGGGACTGTGTAGGAGTATTAAATTACCTTTGCTTTGACAGTACTCTGTACTGTATATCTGAGAGGGATGAGACACACAGTGAAGGGATGGGACTATTAACAGTTGAGGTGCAGTGCCTGTTATTGATCCAGTTTAGGTTATGTTGTTGCTGGCATGGACAAGGGAAATGCCTGATGCTTAACAGACTGTTTTGGAATCATTGTTCCAAGTTGCACCAAGTTTCTATCTTCTCACCCACTCTGTCAGCTTTAAATGAAAGAAAATAGGTTACAGTCATCAAGAGCCATCCAGAAACCAGGAAGTCCTGCATCTTAGTAATCAATTGGAAGATAGTGGAATACCAGTATCACTGTCTATGGTCAGGTTTACAATCAATATGGACTTTAAAAGGTGCTGACTCAGGAAAAAAATAAGATGTGTTTGGAGGTGTCAAGGTGAGGCTTCCGAACATCAAAATACCATGCTAACTTTGTAGCATAGTGGTGGGTTTGCTTTTTATTATGGTGAGATAATTTGTCGCTGCACTAATACTGGTGTTCTCCAGAAAATGGATGGGACAACTTCCTTCTCTTTGGACTTCCAGTAAAATTAACAGCAAGATGGCCAAAACAAATTTTAGGTTTATTACACTGACAACAAACTCGTGAAAAAATGAGCAGGACAAAGCGGACTATGGCAAATGTTGCACATTTAAATGTCAACCACCTTTTACACCACAGAACTGGCAGCATTTTGCAGAACACAGAACCCTATCCTGGATTAACTGATATGATGAGAAGTGACCCTTAGACAGGGTTCCAGGTATTGTGTGGTGTTCTTCAAGTTTTATCTAAACAAGATAAAATTCCTTGAGATCAAAGATTTCTTTTACCACAGATTCCTGACAATCACACAGTTGTGACTGTTCTCCCAAAAAACAATTTGGGGGAACTTTGATCTGAAGGGGCTTAAAAGACCCTTGATCGTCCATGGATCTGTCATAAACAAAGTCGTTGTGAGGTACAGTGTGAGATGGAGGAGGTTGGGTATTGAAATAATAATAGTCTGGCTTGATCTCAATGCTGAGTTGCGATGACAAGATTGGTGACCTGGCATCAGCCTTATTTGGCAACCAGACAACCTGGCAGTTAACATACCACTAATTAGAATAATTATTCCTTTGGGTTTTTTTCTTATTTGGGGAAGAACACCTTAGTACTATTATGACTTTCTTCCCCATGCCTTCTCACCTCTTACCATTTTAAAACTGTCAAGGTGGTGGTTTGCGGTGAGGAAGTGGATGCAGGTGGATCCAGGATGTGATGAAAAATGATGAATTTAATGGTTAAGCTCCACAGTCCAAACAGGCAGGTAGCACGGCAGAGCGGACAACACAGGGGCTCAGCACCGGTAGCAACTGAGTCTTAAACAGACTGACACGATGAGCTAGGGCCACCACAGGACTACACAGCTCTACTGTGACGACCCAGAGCACAACGGCAATGACACAAACTTAGACGTGGATTGACAAGGACCCGACAAGGAACACAGACAACAGGTGAGACTAGACTAAATACACATGGGGTAATCAAGGGAACGAGACACACCTGGGAGACAATGGGTAAGACGCAGAGACAGGACTCACAGGGAACAGGATCACAGAGAAAACTCAAAAATAAACTCACAGAAACACAAATTATAACAAAATCCTTTTTAAATTATTTTATGTCGTACTTTTTGGCTCTATTTATTTATTTATTGTTGTTGTTGTTGTACTTGCGTGAATTTTATGATGTTATGATTGTACTGTTATTATTTTGTACACTGTTCTCCGGTGTACCTCTTGGTCCTGTCTGCCTCAAAAATTCTCAAGGGACACTCTGTAAAACAATATTTAAACAAAACTTTTAAAAAATGGATGGCTGGCTGGATTCAGTAAGTTACCTGTGACTCTCTAATTTGAATACTGTATAGACAGAAAACCTGCTAAAGACTGCATGATAAGTGTGTGGATATATGCATTTCCCCCCATGTACTGGATTCCAAAATGTAAAGATTGAAGTGATGCACCAGATCCAGTTCATGGGTTATTCATCAAACTGAATAAGGGAATAGTAACACCATAACCAAGTGCATGGAGGAAATGTCTTTGCTTCACATGTGAGCAGAGAGTCTGATCTATAGTCAGAGAAGTGCCGATGTTTGCATAGCACATGGTGAGGAACTGAGGGGAGTGTCTGACATGTCGTACCCTAATCAGCTCCCCTGGGATGCAACGTCTGCCTTTCTGCATAGCAGCCTCTGTGTCTGCCATGATTCTGAATGAATCAGTTCACGTTTGCTGCTGGTTTGCATTTACTAGGGGTTGTGGCATTTTTTAAATTTTTTATTTTTGTTAAACACGAGGGCTCATGGTGTGACGTTGTAATCCTCGTCACTGTCCTTATGTCATATTCTGTCCATGACAACAACCCAAAATGGTCAAATAGGATTTTAAAAAGGAACTTGTCTTTTTTCTCCTCTACTTTCCTCAAATATGAGTATGATGAGTCTCTTCACTATGGTTTATTCAGAGGGACGTTGCCCCAACATGGATGACAGTTGTGATTAAAGTGACTCACATAAGAACATGTTGTCAACTTTCATTATAGTGGCTAACTAGTTATTTTCCTTGACTGATGGCAGAAAATATGAATGATTCTATCTAAAAAGGAAATAATGTAATGGTAACTTGTGGAATTTGTAGTAATTCACTGAATTTCTTTGTAATTAGCCTTTTCAAAATGTAACTTTTTAAATTGCCTTTCCAAGGGGTCAGTCGTCCTGACCTTTGCTTTTTAATCAAACCCTCCTCTCTCGATGCGCTGAAGGGGAGATGGAAACACGTTGGCCAAATATGTTCTGACACAGCGAACATTTACCTCACATGGCTGATCTGAAGGGTTTTGTTTGGATGCAACCAGAGCTGACCTGGAAGCGCTGCTGACTGTAAGCAGCCAGTAGAAGACGCTTTGGGCCATCCATATTGCTCATGGAACACATTTTGATAAATGCATGCTTGCTTCGCCCTGATGTGTTGACGGGTTTCTCTTGAGGAAAGTCTGACTAAGACAGTAACTGTCCTATTTTTTGAGCAACAGCAGAAAACACTGACAATACGGAACAAAAGGACACATCAAATTCAACTAGATGGTGAAGTGAGGCTGTCTCGTAACAGCTTTAAATCGTCACCGTAAACCTGAGTGAAGCTAACTGAGATTAGCCTCACCCTTATTGGGTTAAAACTGTGAAAACATGATCGTGTTCAAATGTTTCCATACGTCTGTGCGGGTGAGATGTGGGCGTGTCATGTGAGTGTGTATGTTAGTGAGTGTGCAGGTTTGTGTGTGTGTGTGTGTGTGTGTCTGGAAGCATATTGAAAACGTGTCGCAGTGCATCTGCCTGTGTGTATTTCTCCGTGTCGTGACGTATGCATGTTTAGACGGTGAGACGCCTCAGTAACTGGGGTAGAACTGATTGTTGTTGATGGCTGTAGGCTAACACAGACCTACATTCTGCTGCCACGCAGGGGAGGAGGGGAACACCAGGAAGAAAATTTGGGGTTTCTGCTGAACCCCCCTTTTACCTCCTCTTATGACAGCCTCCCGCTGTGCCTCACTTCAGCTCCGTGTGTTTCTGCTTCGTACTCATCTCCACTCCTCCCACTCTTTTGTCTGCTGAGACGGTTAAAGGATTTTAGGGTCTTACTCAGCACAGAGAGAAGAACTACTCACTCTGGAAGTGACAGGGACAGGAGACAGAAGGAGAGAGTCGAAAAGTTTGATTGAGTTTGACCAAGACAGAAGATTGGCAATTAGCTGGTCACTCAAGCAGAGTTCCAATGTTAGGACATCCGGGGTTAGTGGAGAACTCAAGTTTTGTTAACATTCGTGTTCAAGATTGTTGCTAAGTAAGCAATCAATCACAAAACTTAATGTTGACATATGGAGTCTCATAAGGGACTGTCTGTCCATAGGTTACTTAGTGGCCTATAGTTGAGTCCCATCTAAGATGTGTGGAAAATGATTCAAAATAATTGGGGAAAACTCACCTCTCCACCAAGTATTTCTTTTAGGATATCTAAAACTTTCAAAAGAAAATTTAACTAAGGAAGTAGAGATGTGTCAGCACAATGCTGCTTGACCTTCTATTGACTGACATTTGCCAATAACACAATTTCTGCACTGCTAATCATTCCACAAAGTAGAATCACTCATAAGACTTGTGGTCAATGTAAAATCTAAAGGTGGGGTCAGTCAACCTTTGTGCAATCTAAAAGTGTATTTGGGCTGTAATTCATGTTATAATTCATGTTATATATATGTTATATATGTGTTATATATGTTATTAATCTCACTTAATTCTTTTGGTTTAGTTATGACAACTTACTTTTTTGTGTTGAATTAACTTAAAAATGACAAATTTTTAACTTAAATGAATCTTTGTAGTTTGACTTTACTTGAAACAATTAAGTTCAATGCCGCATACATCTGACATCATGATTCACCAGGAACAGACCCTGTACCAACCGGGGTGCTGTGGTGGTGCAGCGTTAGAGGACTGGTACAGAATCCACATGAGGAGACCTCGGCCCTCAACATGGCCGTCGCTGGCTCAATTCCAGCCTGATGAACTTTGCTGCATGTCTTCCCTCTCTATCATCACCCAGTTTCCTGTCCAGCTACTCTGAAATAGAGGCTGCTTGAGCCAAAAAGATCCTTTATTAGTTTACGTCCTTATTTGAAGTAAACTAAATGGTTTGAGTAAGACTGATTTAAATTTGTTAAGTTAAACTGATAAACTTAATTGAATTACTTGTTACTAATTGAAGCAGTTCAATTAAGTTGGTTCAACTCTTTTCTTTTTCAGTGCATAGCCAGAAGCCACAGACCTCCAAATTTCATTTGGCCTTTTCAATTGTTCCAGAGGAAGACTTCTGACCTCAACCTGACACAACTAACACCTCCAGGAGGGAGAAGATCAGTGTCTGACTTCACACATATTCTTCTGGAAGAATCATAAAGCATTCCCATAATCACTTTATGAAACCTTGTGGAAAACGCTCACAGAAGGACTGAACCTGTTTCAGCTGCAATGGATGGGCCGACATCATGTTAGACTTTATGGAATAAGGATCAAGTTCAAAAGTGTGTGAAATACGTTTGGCAGCAAAGTGCAGGTTTAATGCAGGACAATGTTGTGTAAACCAGGGGATTTATATGTTACCTATGTGTTGCTGTATTTGAACTGAGTGCCTACTATAGACTTAGCAAAGACCTTCATATAGAGTCAAATTTGTTTTGCCATTCATGGTTCTGTTCCAGTGTTCGCACATATGGGTCCCAAATACACACGCTGGCTAAGTAGTGACAAAAGAATGTTCAGTTGATGTAGGGCTGATGTGACTGTGTGGACAGGATGGGATGGAGATGGATGTTCGGATGTTCTGACCTCAAAACGGAGCAGACCATGAAACACTGCCAGATGGTAAAAAAAACAGTGTCAAAATTATAGGACACGCTAGAAAAGCAATAAATCATTCAGCTTATTCAAAAAGTCATGTTACGAAACAACTTATTTATTTCCAAGATAGGCACAAGAGACAGTCCTCCTTCCTAAACCGAGCCTATTGTTTATGCCAGCCCAACCTATAATCTTCAAAAATAATGTAACCTCAAGAGTTTGTGACAACAGCGGCAAGAATGGAAACGTAAGAGTTAAGGCTTTACAATGTAGCCTTACTCTTTCTCTTTATTCTCTATGCTCTGGTTAAGTATCCTTAACCAGTCAGTGGATCATTTTGACAAATTCCATAAGAAAATGGTCAATTTAAAGAATACTGGTGAATTTCAGACAGAACAAGATTAAAACACACCAAAAACACATGAATGTGTTTGTTTCTACTAATAAGGAATTGGCTCACTTACTTTGTTTTTCTAGGAAATAAAGAACCAATCATTCCTGTTGCAATGGGAATTGATATTGATAAAAAAGACACACAATCTACCGGCCACTTTATTAAGCACACCTGTTCAATTGCCTGTCAACATAACCAGCCAGTGAGTCAGTCATTTGAAGCCTTTAGGCATCTACAGGTGGTGAAAACAGTGTGTTGACCTTCAAACTGGGCATCAATACAGAGAAGAAAATGGATTTCAGTGACTTTGAAAGTGATATGCAAACTTCTTAAAAGGGGGTAAGTTTTCCAATTGTGGAGTTTTCATGTTCTCTCAGTGCACAGGTTTTCTCCAGGTACTCAGCCCAAAATCATGACTGCTAGGTTTAAATGGTTGTTCTAAATTGCCCTTAGGAGTTTCCGTGTGCAGTCTGTCCTGTGACAGACTGATGATCTGTCCAGGTTTTACTCCCTTAAGCCTGTCAGATTTATGAAGTCAGCAGCTTATCCTGCATGTAACGCCAAGATGTTATCAGTCTTGTTTTACAAAATTATGTTTACATCACTGAGGGTTTCATGGTTTTCTTTAAACCAGCCTCTTGCTAATGAAAATCAGTTTCCCTAAAATGATGAGCAGCTGGGGAGAGCATGTAAACCTGTAGACTGCTGTGTTAAGTCCGTATCTCTTTTCTGCTTTTAGTACTCTGTGTCAGTTTTACACAAGTTCTGCTGCCTCCTCTCAAAGAGGACTGCTGAGTTGTCTGCTTTCAAGCACAACTGACCTCTGACCTCACCCAGGGAACCACCAGTGTGGTGGTGGATTCCACTTTGCATGCTTGTGAATACCACTCTGCGCTGAAACATTCAATTCCAGTTCAAGGACTTATTGCTTGACAGCTCTGAAAATCTACTTCTGTTGTTTTTTGTTGTAGAAAGTTGAAATAATCTTCAGGTCCAGTGAATTTAAGCAGCTAAATATCTCAGAAAGAAGAGTGGTTGGTCCTGTTGGGTGGGTGTAGGTTGTTGTGAGTATTTGTTGATGCAGACAAGTTGGCTTTTCAACCCAGAGTGGCTAAGTGAGTCTATGAGTTTTTATGGTGCTCTTGAGAAATAACACACTGCAATAACACAAACATTTTTGATCTATATTCTAGTGCATCTTTAGTCACTTGAACTTACAAGTGACATTTCACTAAGAAACAGGAGCTTTTTAAAATCAATAATAGTAATAAAAGTATTAGTTCCACAGGCAGATTATTTCACTTTGAACTCGTTTTTTTTATCACTTTTAAGGAAATGTTTATTTAAAACAAGCTTTTCTTGTTGAAAAGTTAGTGTTTTATTTCAATACAGGAAGTAAAAAATTAACTATAAAAAGGTTTTTGGAACGCAGAAAAACCCTCTGATCAGATTGATTTGAACCTGTCTGGAATCACTCACCTCACCGTACACAGTTGTTAATACACACCCATACACACACACCTTGTTTTCAGGACTCTTTGAAGTGTGTTTACTTTCTACCAGTCGTTTTCACGGAAGGACTCATGGGAGATGAAGGGAATCAAAGAACTTCAGCTTGATTCCTTGAGTTCCTGCAAAGTCCAATTAAGACGGGTCTTTTCTGCAGCACAAACCAATGCATGCAGGCTTTGAGGAGACTGATGATGGAACAGTTAGAAAAATATTTAAGGAAATACTTTATCAGACCATGCACGCACAGATGTAGATATCTCACAGGATGGAGAACATGTAGCGTTAGCTTAAATTGTAGAATGTGTATCATTCCAGGAATAACTTAGTTTGCCCTGTTGATACCAAAACGAGGATGCGTGACATTTTTATTAATTCTGGACAAGCCGACTGAAGCCTGAATCTTCCAAGACAAATATGAGAGATCTGCTGTTCCAGTTGAAATCACAAGGCTGGAATTTCTTTGCAGAAAAGTTCATGGTTTCAGTGATTTTTTTTCTTTTTTAAGAAACTGAAACCGTTTTGAGAAAAGGGTTACATCCACACACCGCATTCTGAAATTATCATGAGCTTATCATGTGACGACAAAATCTCTTTTCCTGAAGCCAAACTAGGAAGCATTCCAGGTTTACTGCAGTAAATGTTAGGAAAACAAAATCCAAACTGTAGTTCCCAAAGCTCTTCTATGGTTTGGTTTCTAACAGACATCCTCAACAAAATGACTTAATACAACTCTGGAAAAAATGGAGAGACCACCTAATATTATCAGTCTCACCGATTTGACTTTTCATAGTATGTTTGAGTAAAACGAACATTGTTCTTTTGTTCTATGAACTACTGACAACATGTCTACGAAATTCCAAGCAAAAATAATTATTTATTTTCATAAATAAAGGTTTATGCACACTTTGCAGAACATGAGAAATGGTCAAAATAACAAAAAAGATGCAGTGCTTTCAGACCTCAAATAATGCAAAGAAAACAAATTCATTTAGAAACAACAATACTAATGTTTCAACTCAGGAAGAGTTCAGAAATCAATATTTGGTGGAATAACCAGAAGGTTTTCAATGGGGTTCAGTGCAGTGGCTCTCCATTTGTTTTCCAAACCTGTATATATTTGCTGTCATTTTCACTACACCTGCTACAAGGTTAAAACGTCAAAAGTTTATGTATTATATATTTGGAATGTTGTTTTTTTAAGTAACAAAATAGTTTTAAAGTAAGAAGCAAAGTGAGTTTAAATTAGTGCAGCCAAAGAGGAAAAATGTGTGTTAATATTTATCGATAAATGTATTGTTTTCTATGATCGTGTGCTCAGTGACATCATCATTGTGGGACTATTTAAGATGTGACACACGAGCACTTCCGTGATTGATCTATTAATTGATTTTGGTTCTTTATTTTCCTGCTGGTTCAAATGCCCTGAAGACGTGGAAGCCGTCATAAGTTTTAAGTTTAGACGTGACAATGTCTAATTCAGAAACGGATCGAAGATCCAGGGGATCTGCTGCCACCGCACAGAGGAGACATCACTGACCCCAATGTTTTCACCTTGACCTTGGGATGTCTGACTTCACTGATCCCCCAGAAACGAAAGCATTAAACGATCTGATAAACGATTTTGTGTGATGGTTTATGAATTCAAATCTGAGTGAAACATTTGCGCTCTGCCTACACACACAGGCTTCTTCTGGAGATCAGGTGTAAATGTGTGTGTGTGTGTGTGTGTGTGTGTGTGTGTGTGTGTGTGTGTGTGTGTGTGTGTGTGTGTGTGTGTGTGTGAGCTGGCCACAATCATGTGACAAGCCATCCAGGATTGTCCAGCCTCGCCCCCTCCACCTCCACTCCCCCCATTTTTTTTTTAACTCTCTTCATGGATCGTATTACTGGCTGCTTTCCCCGCTCCGCTGAACCCACCGCCTCTGCACCAATCACAACCCGCCGTTACATGCGAGCACATTCTCAAATACATAACCACCAACACACGCGCTCGCGCACACGCACGGACGCGCGCGCACGCTCTGTGACACATCCCTCCAGTTCCACACTGCGCTGCCTTCACGTGCGACCCGCGCCGACTCTCTCTGCGTTGCGCCGGCTGCGCCAAGATGAGCGTGGTCTCCTCGGTACCAACCGAACGGTACCAACCCGCCGCCTGACCAAGCCGGAGCCACACCGAGGCGCAGAGGGAGAGGGAGGGACACCGTCTCTCCAGAAAGATCATTTATAAAAAAAAAAAAAGGAGAAAGCCTAAAGGACACCGCGAGGCGCAACGCGTTTGTTGTTTCGGCATCCTTCCTCCCCCCCTCCTCTTCCTCCGCTCCTCTCCTCCCTGCAGCCTCCGTTGTTACCGGTCAGTCGGTGTGAAGGTGAAGGAGAAACCCGGGGATCCCGGCCCCGCGTTCTGGTGGAATAACATTTTTTTTTTAAAGGGGGGGAGAGAAGGATATTTTTGTCCCCCCCCTTTTTCTTTTCCTCCGGCTGGGTGTTGGGAGCGCGCAGCTGCTGTGCGCCCGTTCAAATTCCCCCCCGAATGGTGGATTTGGCAAACATGGAGACAGTGGAGAAGGAATGCGGGGCCCTCGGGGGTCTATTCCAGGCGATAGTGAACGACATGAAGGTAAATATATACGCCGCTTTTATTTTAGACCTCTGTCACCGGATCTGTGCTCCGGATGATGCGCCTGGTGGAATCTACATCCCCATCTGAATGCAGCCAACGTCCCACACTCTGTCTCACACACACACACACACACACACACACACACACACACACACACACACACACACACACACAGATATATATATATATAT
>CAEGAF010099655.1:0-13632 GCA_903067075.1 Micropoecilia bifurca
CACACACACACACACACACACACACACACACACACACACACACACACACACACACACACACACACACACACACGGACGGGTCTCATGGCACATGTGGCCCCTGCGTGGGCTTTGATTGTGCGAAGCAATAACAAAAACTGCACCAGCTCAGGCTGCATTTTTTCAATGCTGTTCCGCGCGTTTAAAATGCTAATAACCAGTTTATTATGTACTACATCAAATGCAAATGTTCTGTTTTACTGCCGCGAAGTTTGGTCGACGTTAGCATTTGCATATCTTATGTCTGTCTCCTTAGCATGCGTGGAGGAGCTGGGTGGTGGGCAGAGTCCCAATAAATAACGTTTACAAGCACATTAGACAAACAAGCTCCAATGATGCAGCTATTAGGGAATGCAGAAACCTAGGCCGCCTAAACGTTGCTGTTCGACACAGCAGCATATGGTGTGCAAATTCCCCCCAAATCAACTTAACGCCAACTTTATCTGGGAGTGTCAGGGAGAGCAGACGGATCGGAAACGCATCGCTTTTAACGGCAGTCGCTTTACGACGTTGAGGAAATGCTGCAGAGGAATTTGCCTCTTTAAGACCAACTGGCAGCAGGTTCTCATCGTGTCCGCGCGCGCGCGCGCGTGTGTGTGTGTGTGTCTGCGTGTGCGTGTGTGTGTGTGCGAGAGGAGAGGAGACGGAGAGAGGCGGCCATTAAGGCCATCAGTCAAACTCTTAATTGTAAACGAGGAACTTTGTCTGGTTTAATGTTGGGCTCACTTTAGGTTTTAATCACCTTCAGGCTTTTACTTTGACGCTCACCGAGACGGGAAGTAAACATTCCATAAAAACGCTCGTCTATTCCCGTTAAGCGTCTCCGACTGCCGGTGCTGTAAATCAGCGGGAATGTGCGGCGGGACACGAGGATGCTTTAAAGCGGTGTGCTTTCAAATTTTCTTCCGACGGCTTTGCTATCAGGCGGAATATTTTTTTATGTTCCCATCACCGAGAAAGAGATTTACTGGAATATACTGTAGAAGTTTGAAATCAATATCGCCAGCACTATAAAATGTTTGCTGTAATAAAGTGTCTGTAGACTGCTTATATTAACTAGCATTCATGTGATGTGAAGCACAATGAGCCCTGCACAGTGGTGTGGTTGGTAGAGCTGTTGCCTCAAAGCAAGACGGCCCTGGATTTGAATCCCAATCTGTTCTCTCCATGTACTCCGGCTTCCTGTCACAGTCCTAACACCACAGGTTGCTTAATTCAACACTCTAAAGAGCTCTTATGTATGAGTGTGTGTGAGTGTGTGTGCACAGGGTTGTTTCTATGCTGCCCTGTTGTGGACTAGTAACCTGTCCATGGTGTGTGTGTACAGCAACTTGTAAATCCTGGGCAGGTTGGCAATCGGGGACCTTGCAAGGACACATGGGTGTGTGATGGGTAAATACTAATAAGTCCATTAGTATTTTAAACGAAAAGCTGCATTTTGCACCAAAGGTTAAAATCCAGTCACATTTCTTATATCTGACTTTTTTTTGGTACATTTTTGGCTTTGATCTGCGTGGAAATTGTTTTTTAACCTTTAGACCTTTACAGGTTTGATGTAAATTTGACTTTTTTTTAGCTTTACATCATGCTCTTATGTTATTCACTCATCAAAAGAGTGTTGCTTTGATTCTTTCATGCATGTTTGAGAAATCCCATGGCAACCATTCGGCTGTGCAAAACGCCTTTGAGGCTCAGCTCCTCAGAGCTGCAGAGAGACTTCCTCATTCAGCTCCTCAGACTAGCCGACAGCAATTAGCAAATATCTGGTAGTGATACGCACCTGCTGAGCTCATTATACGAGCTACTAATCAACAAATCACTGGTAAAAACATTGATAAAGGGTTAATAGAGGAGCCATGTTGTGAGGACTTCCTGAAAGTGGAGTGTTGGAAATAGCAAGACTTTCTTAAAAAGACAGAGGCCCAATTTCAAGCATTAAGTTACAAAGTCAAATTTTTTTTAGGTCATATTTCATATATACAGCATTTTTATAGCAACTGAAGGGAACATAGTTACTTGATTATGCTAAAAAAAATTATACTATGTGTCTGGAAAACACGTAAAACTGCTCCTTTATTCACTTGATTTCACTGTGTATATATATATAGATTTTTTTTATATTGGTTCTGCTCTGTCCTTTATACTACTGTAACAATGTAAATTTCCCCACTGCTGGATTAATAAAGGAATATCTTATCTTTAATTAGAGTAAAGGGGATTTCTCAAACTCTCAGTCTGGTAGTCCAGAATCCTGGATTCTATCTTATGGTCTCGTCTTATTAGATCTGCAAACAGATTTTCTACAGGATGTAAGTGTTGGCACAGCCATAGAACAAGGTTATTTATATGTAGTGAACCTTCTGTGTTGATTTGGGCTTATGTTTTAGATATTCATCTGAGAAAACTCTCCTTCTTCTGCTATGCGCTCTCACAAAAGTTCCCAGCAAATTTGGGAAAGAATGGCATGACACAGCATTCCCCAAGGGTGATCTAAAACTGGCCATGATGTGCATTTTCTTATATTTACATCAGTTAAATCCCAGTAGGGTTTATTAAAATCCGGAAGTTTACAGTTGTGTCTCTAGGGAATTTTATTGAGAGCATTTGATACGGCAACGAAATCGGAGAAATATTGCAGCTGCGCTAACGGCAGAGAAACAACTTACTGTTACAGGAAAACTGTTTATTTGCTGTTGTTGGTAGTCATGGTAACGAGCCTTGTCAATCGTGGCAGGCTCCATTGTGGGAAACTAGCTGTAGCCTACATACACATGGGTGATTGACAGTGCTAAGACCCTCCTCCTGGCTCTGATTGGTTGCTTCTGATTGAGCCAGGTGTGTCTGCAGACAGCAATTAGGAGCACAAGGTGAAGGCGGAGGAGCTTGAAACCACTTAAAGAGCTTGAGTAGGTTTAAGACGTGGTGCAGATGCAATTAAAACTTTGTTAGTACAGATTCTTCTTGACCCAACTTACTTTTCCATCCTCTCTCCAGACCTCCTCTCCTCTCCCACGAAGGCCACTCGTGATTCTGCGGCAGCGTTCGTTTGTTCCTCTATTTATCCTCCCCTCTGCTTCGTGCTCTTCGGATGAGAGTGAGCTCCAGCTCAAACAAAAAAATGCTGAAGTGATGCTAATGCTCTCTCTTTGTGCCTCCCTCCTTCCTCCTTCCAGACGGCCCTATAATCTCTCCTCCTCCTCCGTCCCTCTGCCTGCTCCTAATCCGCTCCACAGCCGTGAAAACTCTCCATGAGCGAGAGGTGACCCGTTCTAATGGGTGGAGGCCGCCACCCACATATGCAGCCGTGGAGGGTCCACAACAGAACACACCAAACGCACATCCACTCAGATCAACTAAATGAAACAACCGAGAGCATGCTTGAGTATCAAAATGCTTTTAAATTTAACCTTTTTGTTTTTATAGAAAGATTAGAAGCCAAAATGATTCAAAGAGGATAAATGTTCAGCTTATCAAGGCCATCTTCCTTTTTCTGAAAGCCACATGTAAGATTCAAAATCTTGTTTTCAGTGAGAAAATGAGCATCATTGGTTTGGGTGACGTCTTGTATATTTGTACAGCTTTTTTACTCATTGAACACAGCGAAGTCACTCATATTTAGTCAACTGACCATGAGTGAAACATTGAGCTGAAACTTCACTCACAAGTCTGTGAATTTGAGTCGAGCTGTTCACAAAGAACTCTATTAAGATAAGTGGCAGAGCTGTTAAAATGTAGCCACAGTGGAGAGTTTTCCCAGCTTGAACAACTGGATCGACATCAATTGGATTCAAATCCAGACTTTGACTTTCTCCCCGTTTAGCCATGAGGCAGATCTGTTTGTGTGCTTTAGACTCTAGTCCTGCTTTATAACCCAAGCGTTTATGAGCTTGAGGTAATGAAATGATTTCCTGAAAGCAGAACTCATCTTTCCACGTCGCTCAGGTCTTGAAGCAGCAGACCTGCTCAGTGATGCCTCCTTCGTTTGGACGGTTTCCTGGGTAGATCCTGTTGGAAGCAGATCATTGGCCAGATCCACTCGATGTTGACCTGTGACCTCAAGATAAGCTGCACCGACTGACATGTTTGACCGTCATTATGATGTTCTTTTCTTAAAATGTTGTGTTGGTTTTACATGAGATTGAATGATACGCAAAACGTCACAAACATTCAATCCACACATTTTTTTTACAAAAGTCTTCAGGATCATCAAAGTTTTTGGCAAATGTAAGATGGGTTGTTGAGTCATATTTGGTCAGCATTGATTTTCACCTTGACACTCTATTTATTGTTATGTCTTGAACAATGGCTAACTAACTAAACCAAAGCAAGTGAGCCCTGCAGTGGTTTAGGTGTTTCTTTTTCCAATATGGTTCTCTTGAGTCCCAAAGTCCTAGAAATAGTTTCGTGAACATTCCCAGGCTGGTAGATGTCAGGTATGTTGGTCAGCAACTTTGTCATCTTGTTATTTCTCCAGATTGGAGCACGATGTGTTTTATTTCTGAAACCTCTTCAGCTACTTCATGTTGTCTCTTTCGTTGTTTCTGAAGACACAGAAGAAATTAAATTAGGTAAATCATAGTTAATTTATGACTCAACATGAATTAACTATTCACATTTTTCATGCACTCATGTCGTCTTTGTTTGATGTTACAGTTTGTTTTATGATCTGAGATGTTAATAACAAAAACGAGAACAAAGAAATATGTAAAAGGAAGAATTTTTCAAAGTACCGCATACCGTGAACATTTGGACATCTCCTGTTTTTAGGGACTTTTATGTCTTTCCACACCGAGAGTTCAGATGTTGTGTGTTTTGCACTGTAAAACAAGCAATGTGTTGCTTTGCTTTGAACATCAAAGATTGATTACTAAAGCTTGGAGAGTAAAAATCCCTGATAAAGACGCCATAAGTCACCTTAACACATGCTGTGGACCATCCATCCAGAGACACTCCGACACACATGCTGAACCACAGCCCTGTCGGAAAGCGGCAGCAGCTTTAGCCACACGCTCGTTTCCTCCTCTGGTCCTCTGTCAGCAGATGGCCTGAGTCCCTGGACGAGCCTCTACGTTAGGGTAAGGGTAGAGCAGCAGAGGGGAGGATGGAGAAAAGCTGCGAGGGGCATCCTCATGGGAGGGGGGGAGCAGGTGAGGGGGTGAAGGGTTGCTAAGTGAGGAAGGAGACATATGTCCACAGTCCTGGCCTCTGCTGTTGGGTGGTCTCTACTGGTTGCTTGGTTTGCTTGGCTCGCTGTCTTTTTCTCACACACATACGGTCAGTTTAACCCGATTTTGTCACTTAGAGGGGCATCCGTGGCTGATGGCCGCATGTCAATCACGGAGCCAAAACACAAATCTCGGCTTTATGAAGAGCTGGGACCCAGCGTCTTGGACCCAAACCGGGAACTCGGTGCTCATTAGGGGACTGTGGCCGCAAACTGTTGTCAACCCTCCCCTGAGGAAAGTAACACACACAGAAACACACTACAATAAGCCTGGCTGAGAGTTAGCCTCTCCATCTGCACCTAAAAGACCAGAGCGCCCCAACAATGAGGTGACCATGTCACTGCCTGAGCCGAAACAGAGGGACGAAGAGAGAAACAGAGGGAGGGAGGAGAGGCGGGTGAGGCGAAGGGGGGAGGAGGGACACATTAACAAGCTATAATCTCAACTGCCTTATCCATAATGCATTGTGTGGGCCAATTTACATGGTGCTAGTCCCTCTGGGAGAAAGGACATCATCCATCACATTACTTTATTAGCTCCCTCACACTCTCTCACAGATGCACACACACACTTTGTTATCAGTCTCTGCCTCTCCCTCTGTTCGGTGGGCCTGTTTTGTCATGGTAGTTGTTCCAAACTGCTGCTGCCTCTATAAAACAACTCCAGCCAGAGTCGTATTGTGGAGCCGGTGACGGGCCCCTTTCAGCTTATACAGCAACAGTTTATTTAAACACTGTAGCAGGAGCTGATCTCAGCATCAGTCACCCAACCAGATATATGTCCAGGGCTGCATAGAGTCTGCAGGTTTAATAATCACACGAAATGTCCTAAGCTGGGCCACACCATTGATTGTCTTTCTTACGTTATTTATTTCAGGTTCTCACAATATTTTTGGGATTGTAAACAGTGTCTCTTTATGGATTTTTACACTTTATGTTCCCTTTTAACCCAGTAGAGCACATTGTTTGGTTTGAACATTTAAAATAGTAGTTTTAGTTGTTTACTTGATTTCAAACATGAAAAATTTTAGTCTTAAGAAAAGGCTGCTATTCTAAAAGTGTTCAAAAGCAAACGAGTTTACTATTCTGTATTTGCTGCCCTTTTCAATACCTTTTGTTTTAGATATAAGAATTATACCAATGCTTGAAGATTGATTCACATAGGAAAAGATATGGCCTCCAACAAGACAGAAACAATCCTAAATAAAAACCAGTGTAACATAAAAATGCCAACAAGTTGATCAGAAGTTATGGGTCAGCTCAGGACTCACCCAAAATATTTTGTCATGCTTATCTAGGATTCATTAAATGTTCCATATTTCATATTTCCTCCGCATTATGCTTTAGATCTAAATCAGCACAGATGTAGGAAATTGTGAACTTTGGTTTTAGTCGGTTTTCATTCAAGCAGCAATTAAAATCAATGCCAAATGAAATGAGGGAGAGCGCCTTTTTGGAATCATATGATGGGCTACGCTGTAAATATTGAAATAAACCAAATTTACGAGCTAGAGGTGTGTGTGTGTGTGTGTGTGTGTGTGTGTGTGTGTGTGTGTGTGTGTGTGTGTGTGTGTGTGTGTGTGTGTGTGCAATGCTGCAGATCCATCAGATCCCCGCAGTTACCCTGTGAATAAAAGAGTCCTATAATTACAATCATATAGTATGTGGATCTCCGGGCTCTGGGCGCCATACCGCACCATTAGTATCACAAATAAGTAATAATTTGCTAATGACAACATTATGTTGAGTCAGTTTAGGGCCAATTAAAGTGAGTGATATTTACATATGCCTAATGAATCACGGAGCGTGGCAGTTCGGGCGGCCTCTAATGAATATTCATCCAGGCATTTCTCCCCTGCGCGCAGCAGTTTATAAACTGAATTATGGCTGATTTGCCCTTTTAAAAAATGAACATGGGCGCATCTCCCATAAGGAGGCGGCGAACAATAACGTCTGATTGTAAAAATGTTTTACTGCGAAAGTGCCGGTGAGGAGACGACGGCGGCGGCGGCGGCGGCTGGGGGCTGAAGAGGAGAGCAGCTCAGTCTGGGCCCGGTCCACCTTTTGGGGACCAACGAGAGTATTTACAGTGGGCATTCAGGGTGGTCCCTCATGAGAGAGAGCCGCTCTGGATGTGTAATTGATTTGCTTTGACTGGTTGTTTAGAGCAACCTTTTAAACGCAGCAGCAGTTGGGGGCTAGTCCTCCTCTTCTTCCTCATCTACTTCCTCCTCCTCCTCTTCCTCCTCCTCCTCCTCCTCCTCCTCCTCCGCGCCACGGTCGGTGATTTCTCCGGTAATTGTCCCCGCTGCGTGTCGGGGGATCGGGCTGTTGACCTCTCAGGTGCGGGATCAACAGGCGGCATCAGTTTGCATTCACAAGACGGGCTGCACGTTTATCATGCAAATAAGCAGCTCTTTCTATAGCAGGTGTCACCAGAGCACTCAGTCACTCACTCGCTCTGCGGCTGCGGCGTCTGTAAAACTGGACCGCCGGTCATTATCAAATCACAACTAGATAGACGAGGATCTGCAGATTAATGCAGCTGCGTGTCATGAAAAACACAAACATCCTCTCAAGAAAACCATCTGTACACATCGCAATGACTTGGCATAATGTCATTCAATAATACAAAAACAATTATTTCTCTTTCTATAGATTTAATTCACATCAAACGGTTATATTTGTTGTTTTGACCGCTATATTTTTATGAAAACCTAAAATACAGTTTTACCGAAAATTAAGAGAACAATAAAACATTTTTTTTCAATTAAATATAAAAGTGTTGCTGTGTGGCCTACTCCACTTTGGGATGGCTGAACGTCCTTTATCTAAGCATATTGGTGAAAAGTTAGGTGGAAGGAAAAAGTGCGGTTGAGTATCATAATTTGCTATATCAAATTGAAACATTTTCTGACAGTGGAGTTATTATTAACTGCAAATCATTAACCGTTATGACTAATGATTGAATCAATGGAACAATTACAAGCGATATTTTAGCTGAATTAGATGCTTCTTTAAAAATGCATCTATGTGAGCATTACACAATTTCATCAGATCAATTAATGCACAGTGTCATACTATAAATATGCGCATATGAAGACAGCTCTTTTTATAGTCACTTTCACAAAAAAGAAAACATAAGACAGGATAACAGTGTCTTTTTACCATCGTCAATTTCCTTTGTGGATGAGTCGATGTGGCGGGTGATTTTGAAGCCAGCCCACCTCCGCTATTCCTTTGACTCAGAAAGTGAGGAACAGTCACAGCATCTCATCAGCTGGCTTGTGTAGAGATTTATGCACAGCGATGTTGTTTGGTTTGTGTGACCGTCCAGCAGCAAGATTTAAAAACATGAACAAGAAGTGAAGTGTAATCATTTTAATTTAAAGCATCCTTAGCTACTAACAGGAACTTGGCACTGAGTTTCTCTTCCATGATTGTTTTGAAAAGAAAAACAAAAAGTGTGTTTTAGCCTTCCAACAGAATTTTACATCAATTCTGCCCAACACTTCCTGTCATCCTGCCAGCTTTATTTTATTTTTATTTATTGATTTTTTTGAAAATTCACAGCTGGAGAGAAATCTCACATGTTTCACTTGTGATCTGTAAAAACGTGACGTCAGAAGTGGCTTCGGTAATATTCTAACTTATACTGTTATATCAATGGTATGTAAATTAGTTGGAAATTACAACCAATTTCAAATATCATTTGATTTTAACTGAATTATCGAAATTAATATCCTTTTTTTGACAGTATTTACATTTTTGGAGATGCAGTTATAAATAAAAGATGTTTCTGAGTGGAGACGCATATAAATGTGACATTTCTATACCGGTGATGCAAAGCAATTATTTCAGAGATCCCACAATAACATAACTTGCATAACTGTCCACAATATCGCATTGAAAATTTATCCATTTTAAAATTTAAAATGCAATATTGGTGATTGAAGTTGATAAAAATGAAATTCGGACAGCAAATTATCATTATTATTATACACCTCATTTATTTTTTGCTTATGAAATTAAATAGACTGATGACGAACTGTTAATACGTTTCCATAGCAACACAACAAATAAATATGCAGAACCATTTATAATCGATAGCAACTCAAGTTACATTTCAGGTTTATATTAACTGAATACAAGAAACACATTTAGGCTCTTAGTCGTCTGTTCTTCATCGTCGCTGTAATTTACTCAAACATATCTGCTGCCACCTTGTGGCTTAGACTTTGAAGTACAGCTGACTCACTTCACTGTAAAGAAACCTCGAAACTTTGATGAGAAAGAAGGAAGCAGAGGTCAGGATTAAAGCATGAAAGATGAACTGGGAGATGTTTATGCAGCAACAAAATCTCCCGACTGCCCTCTTTGGTTTGGACTTCTCCTTTTGTTTCTCTGCAAACCCAGACGTTGATCAAGTGGCAGAACCATGACGCTTCCAGCTATTGTCAAGCGGCTCAAACAAACAGGAAACTGCATCTGTGCAGCACTTTGTACTGAAACCTCACAAACGCAAATGTTGAAAGATCAGATCAGTATATAAACAGCAGCTGGAAACAAAGGACACATGGTGTTCTGGTCTGCTGAGCTCTGAGTGTTTTCCGTTGTTTGCATTGTGAGGATGCTTTAGTGGTCTGTGAAAAGTTTAAGGCTTTGGTAGCAAAGTGAGAAGAAATAACAAAACCATTGTTACAATGTGACCCAATTGTTGGCACCCTTGTACAAATGAGTGACAACCCTTAATGTGTGTTTATCTTTGGTTACAGTTGAAAAACCTCACTCAAGAAAAAAATAGACTCTGTCAGGTTCTTATTTCTGTTTGAGTCTGAGTTCGTCCTGTTCCAGTTCTCTTCAGCTCACCCAGCCGGTTTTCTTTGTGTAGTTAGGTGGCCATAAAATAAAGTTGATCTGGTTTTTTAATTCACAATAAAACAGGGATTTTTTTCTTTACATATCCTGGTATTTGAAAGAGTTTGCCATATCATGTTCTCTAAAACGTTTTCCATGTCCTTTGGAAGAGACCATAATTGAAGCATAACAGATCCTCCACTGTACTCAACAATGAGCTTGAGGTTCCTTCCCACATCTTAACGTTTGATTTCACACCAAAAACATGTGGGGTGTTTGTCACACAATCAAGTTAATGCTCCTGTAGCTTATAGCTACGTTCAAACATCAATTGTGATAAGAAGACAGAACAAGATTCATTATGGGTTTTTTCCTACAAATAAATATTGTCTGATGGTTAATAAGGAGACTTGGTGACCCACAGATGCCTCTCTGTGATGGAGTAGTCCTATCATAAGATTTTCAAAACAAAAGTTACAGCTCCTTTTCCACAGAAACAGAAAGGTTTGGACTGTCAATTAAGACAATTTAATGAACTTTAAAAACAACACGAACAATGTTTTGTCATTTTCTAAATTTCTTGGCTTATCTACACCTTTTTTATAACAAACTAGAATCTATAAGGTTTGTTGTTCGAACTTATTTGAATGTAAACTTTAAGAATGGTGATGTACTGAATTATCTTACACCAGATGCCTGTAGTGAACCTAAAAAGACAGAGCAATATGTAAACCAACAAGCTTTTTATATCACATTTCATTGACCCACGGACCATATTCAAAGTGTAGGTCCAAACAGAGGCCTGCATTATGCTACCGATGGTTCGCAGTGAGTCTTTTGTCAGTACACAAAGCTGACGTAGATGACCGACGCCTCTGGCAATTTTGCCAGGTGAAGGTCAGGGAAAGGCAACGTCCCGTCACTGTCTATGTGTGTCAGCACCGTGTACGTTTTGATCTCGGCTCCCCAGTCCAGCACGGAGCTGTGGATGATTCCCAGCCGGGCCTGTTCGTGATGCGCCGCTCCGCGCTCCCGGCCCAGGAAGATGTCCTGGATCTGAGGCGAGGACGCCCTCAAAGAGCGTCTCATCGCCTCAGCAACGAGGTCCATGTTGGTGTCCCTGTCCTTGTTGGACTTGTTTGAGTCAAAAGCAAAGCTGTTGTCTCTGTCTTGGTTAGCGTTTGTTCTCTTGGCGCAGTTGGCGTCGGTGCAGGGGTGAAACGGCCTCTCGGGCACGTTCACCACCGTCAGCCTCTCCAGGCGCTGCACCGCAAAGTAACCCTCCTGGGAGAAGGAGGCCGCCCCCCGGGGCTCCCCGGGAGGCCCGCAGTGGATGAGCGTGAGGTGCCTCACCTCCGAGTTGTTCAGCAGACGCATCACGGTGGCGGGAGACGAGAACCACACAGTCAAGTGTTTCCTCTGGAAAGCGGGAGTGGAGTGAGACAGGGGCCTGTGGGAGCTGGACAGCTGGAAGTTCTTGCATCTGCAGTCGGAAACTGAAGACGTGCTGCACGGCTGGGGGTCCTGGCTTCTGGAGTAGTAGATGAAGTTGCCGTGCGTGACGTAAGCCAAACGCAGGTCGGCCATCAGCGCACAGAGCAGCAGGTGGAGGAGAGGAGCGGGAGGCCTGGAGGGAGCCATCACGGCAGGACGCGACGGCCTGTCTGGACCTGAGCCAAAAGAGAAATGGAATAAAACCTCTGACTTAAGTTGCTTTTTAAAAAAGATTATCTGGTACAATTCCACAGATAAGCAGCCGGAGTCCCCACATTCAGATAATTTCTTCTGTTTGTCAAAGTTACCATAAAAAACATTTGTTACTCAAAATTCCTGCTGTTTGACGTTTGAATGCCTTTCAGCAAGTATCTGATTAACTGTGTTTTTTGGTTTCAGGTTTAGTGACAATTAATTTTTCATTGATTCAGTTTGTCTCCATTTTTGTTGCTATCCGAATTCCTTCCTGTCCTTTGACCCTCAACTGCAACAAACAGATGCTCGACCTCCACCTCAATCAACCTTGGCTGTTTTTAATAACCGCTGGTCATTTCTAAACAACCTCCAGGTGACGTCTCAGATACAGCTGTTTAGGTTTACTTCTGTGCAAAGGGTCTTAAATGGGCATTTTCACGATTTTTGAGTATATATATCTCTCTAGGCTTTCTGAAGGTTTTTCAAAATGTTTTTTGAGGTTTTCATTGCTGCTTTGTTCCTCTTCTGGTTCAGTCTTTGCTTTTCTAAAGGTCTAAAAAAACAATCTACAGCAGATGAACAGAATCCAAAAGGCATGCCTTTAAAAAATGTAAGTAAAAAAAAAAATGTTGTGGTGCAGGCAGACCTCAGCAATACGTGTCAAACCGATGTCTGACATTTTCCCATACCTGGTGCTTTTCAAAACAGCAGCGGACAAGTTCTGGGTAACCCTGTTGTTGGGAAAGTAAGTATCTCAGCTTTAACTGTTGTTGGCCTTGCTCTCCCTGTCCAAAATGATTTCTTGTTTACGTTCATAAATCCTGCTGGTGACACAAACTGTAAGTTGTCTCCACATCAGTCTAATGAGACACGAATCAAACTTGTCTCTGTGGCTATTTCCTTGGCCAGGATTTGTGCCTTGAAATGTTTTATGAAAGAAGCTTTTATCTACTTCAAGGTGATTATAAGGAACAAAAAAACCTGCTCTGGTCTCAAATTAATTCCTGCAAATTCAGGTGTTGGCATTACACTCAAAGTTGAAGTATTTACAGTAGCTACTGATTGGTAGCCAGATGAAAACTCGAGTTTGTAAACTTTAATGCTTTTGAATTACGCATTTTTCCATATTTTGCATTTCAATTGTACAGTGTTTCCATTACAAATGTGCAAAAAGCTTTGTCAATATTCCACTTATGTTAGAAACACACAGTTTTGCGTTGTGTTTCCATCAAATAAGAAACGCAGTTAAAATCAAGTGAATAACTTTGTTCACACAATAAATTATTGAAAAACATTCTGCATCATCATCCTGAAACTTACTCCAATAGTTTTCTTCTTCTTTGTGGTTTGCGCCAGTGGCAACATCAGGTTTTTGATCATGTTACTCGTATGATGCAAAAAAAAAAGAAGTTTCCATTGCAGTTCTGCAAAATAAACAAGTTTTGACAAGGCCAAAAGCCTCCTCATCCTGGCACCAAAACATTTTATTTAAAAACTTGAGTTATTTTCAAAATTGCTGTGTTTCCATTAAGCAAATTTACTTTTGAAATATCAAATTGCACAGTTGTGCTGACAATGGCAACACAGTTACTGAGAAGATTCTTAGAAATGGTCATTTCTTAGTAATTTTCCAGGTCATTTCTGGTCATTTCTAACTAGTGGTGTGAATTAAAGGTGTTCCTTCACACCTTTAAATCACTTCACCTTTGCTGAGACTTGCAGTCTTGACCTTTTTGAGGGAGGAAAGCATGTGTGTGTGTGTGTGTGTGTGTGTGTGTGTGTGTGTGTGTGTGTGTGTGTGTGTGTGTGTGTGTGTGTGTGTG
>CAEGAF010099679.1:0-11018 GCA_903067075.1 Micropoecilia bifurca
ATCCTCCATGTCTTTTTACTGCCGTGAGCCTCGATGTAGCCAAACTCCGTCATTGTTTTTATGTCTATTAGCTTCGTGGTGTTGATGCATTTTGACCTGCTTTAATTTTCCGCCGCAACACGCAAACGTCCCCATTGACTCAGTGCGTTATAGTTACACATCGCTTAGCATTTGTTGCTGCGCGTTTGCGCAGAGTGAAGGAAAGACGAGAGCAGCTGGACAGACAGGCTGAGAAATGAGATGCAGGTGATCGGGATCGGCAACAGAGCCAATGATCGGCCATCCCCGATTTCACGAAAATCGGCCGATTATGATCGGTGACCGATCGATCGGCACACCTCTAATTGAGATTGTTGTAAAACTACATAAATAAACCAAAACTCTACTGAAATCTACAGCAAACTATATAATCTTCTAACCACCTCACAGATATACTCTACTTTATGTGTGTTGTGATACATACATGTCTAATAAACGCATTAAATGTTAGTGGAATGGTGCAAATGTTCCAGAAGTATGAATATTTTTGCTATGCATTGTAGTTGTCCTGTCAAGTGGAAAAGGAGTCTTTTAAAGGGGTACGCTATAAACATTACACCCAAGAAACACAAAGAAAACACAACCACTCACAGGTGTACATATTATGGATAAACTAACTGAAGTAAAAGCTGGTATTTTTTTAACATTCAAAACAAATTTTTCCCTCATAAATGCACAAGCATTTATAGCTTTGCGACGTCTTACCTTCAATGCTCTCACAGGTGAGTGGCATCAATCTCTTAGAGGCACTTAAGTGTAGGACCGACCTACATCAACCTTTGCCCTACACAGTCTACTGTTCCTCACTGGGCAAAAAGGCACAGTTTGGGCAACTTCAACAAGGCGATCAACGAGGATTCTCCTGCCTCATCCAAGAGCTGAAGAAACTCACATAATCTGACTAGAAACTGCTCGCCAAGGCCAGAATAATCAGTTAAAGATCCACGGACAAAAGTGGATCAAAGGTTGTGGTCTCGACAATGTGAAGACAACCTAACACCTGCAACACACAGCAGCCTGCAGCTACAGAAACCTGTTGTGTTTGCATTAATTATAGAGGCTGAGGACTGCTGGCTTTGCTTGGCAGGGGCATTTATGAAAACCATAAGCCAAAAACGAAGTGGGTGTGGGGTGTTGTTAAGATACTTATCAACTGAAATTGGTTTATGAAGACAGTTTTCCTCAGAAATGCACAATGAAGCATGTTAGAGAGCAAAAGATAACGTTATACAAGAGAGCGAAAGATAACGTTATACAAGTTCTGTCACAATAAGAGAAAAGATAAGACTTTGGCTCATAAGAGCTATTTAAAAGTTGTAACGTGCAATAATGCCTTTGTTTACTAGGTGAACATATTTAAGAGGCAAATGTTTGAAATGTTATAAAAGCAAGAAAAAAGCTGGATATTTCAAAAACAGGTAGCAGTGATTTTTTTAACTGGAAGCATTTAAAATTTGCATAAAAATACTGCCCATACTTCCTCCTTTTACTCAGTCCTGCATATTGTTTGGCCATGCTGCAGGTGCTGAGCACTGTTTAATTAGTAAATATAGGGGAAAGTTTAAACGTCTTTCAGCGGTGACACATAGTTACTCCACACACTGAGATCACACCACCCAGTCACACCACAGCCATCCTGACTCAGAGTCCCTTCTGCTTGTAACTGGTGAATGATTAGTGAGGGGCTTGATCTGTGGCAAAAACCCAAACAGGAAGTCTGAAACTAAAGAAAAACATTTCAAGTGTGCCGCAGCTCATGGATATTATTGTTTACAATCAATATATTATTGTTTACAATCAAGTATGATAAGGGGAAATTCCAGCCATTCCAGAAGACTTCCGTGGATTTATTACTGCGCTGACAATGCTGTGGTTTATGAATAACTATTTAAAAAGGAAAGTCTGCTTGCTGCTCGCCCGGAACGTTAGCTGGAGATCGGCACAGCAACCCTCTCGACCCCACTAAGGGACAAGGGTGTCAAGAAAATGGACGGATGGATGGAAGTCTGCTTGCTATACTTAAGAAAGAGCATGCTTATTTTGAGAAGTTACCATTCTGGAAAATGGCTTCCAATGGTGACTCAGGTTCCGTCCTATTGTGCAATTTGTTCTGGTCTTGATATTTCTATTTTTAATTTCCTTTGAATATTTGTAGCTTGGCACATTGCCATTCAGCCACTGCTAGTTTGATTATCTCTCTCTAATGATAACAGGCAATGTATTCCAGCACCTAAATCGTTTAATTGATAAAATATTCAGCAAAAAAGATTGTCTAAACTGAATCTCACAGTCCAACGTGAAAGTCAACCTAGTCCTATTTACGCCATTTTGCTTTAAAAATAATCCTCCAAGGGTCATTATAGACTTATATTAGTAATAGAATTTCTAATAATTTCTTATATCTTATCGTGAAATTTTTGTATCGCTACACCGCTACTAATAGGTAGCATAAAAATAATTAATTGTAGTACCTAATAATAATTTTGTCTAGTTTATTATTTTTTCTGCCCATATGAACGTTACTCAGAATTTTTAGCAATAAAGTTTCTGAAAATAAAACGAAACCCTTGAGCTCTACAAAGGTTAAACATGAAAGTACTGTTTTAACATTGAAATAAAGCATTAATGCACACCAAATAGCTTTTGGCCAACCGCTAATAAACTCAAGAAGAAGAAGAAAAATGGCGCCAGATCCTCAACAACAAAGTATTCACGCCAAAGCTCAATAACCTGATCAAACTTTCTATTATCCAGTGGAGGAACCACGCTCGATTATAAAACTATTATAAAACTTTACGCGGTGCGCACATCTCTCCAAAGTTTTGCTAACTCTCGCAGGGGATTTAATCGATTAGCATGTTTTCCCAAATAGCTATTGGATGGGGAGGGGGAAAAACAAAACAATTATTATAATGCGTTGATGAATCTTTATATTTACCCAGCCCTGAATGCTAAACTCAAAACGTTTTTGTAACGGAAATACAACAGAACGGAAAATATATTACTAGCTAACACGCTCATCTAACGCCATATTGACAACGTTTCTCTAACTGAAGCGTAACAGAAATGAGCTAACAGGCTCATTTTAATGCCACCCTCAAATAAACAGCTCTACATTTTATCAACCAGAAAAACAACAACACCACCTGCCTGAGTCTTCCGAACACACTTACAGATGCGAAGGTTTTCCAGGGTACAATGATTAAGAATTAGCTTCAGAGTGGCGAGAGCCGTTTACTTTCTCCTAACGGCCCAAATTCTTGTTGTCAAGGTTACCCTAGAAAAGTACAGTAGAGAAAGTTTGCTTCCAAGAGCACTCACTCTGTCATGTTTCCTCAAATACAAGGTCGTAAATTTCAAACCATTTTTAAAGTCATTTTTAGCGTGTATTTATAGTTATTAAATTCGAAAACTATGAACTTATTTTGCGACTTTTAAAATAACTTATTTCCACTATAAATTAATAAATTGTATTTGACCGAATTGCAACACAATTCTCGCTTGATTTCCCGCTTTTATCACTACAAACCTCAACACAACCTGTGCTCAATTTTTTTGGCAGAAATTTACTTTTTTTTCCTAAATTGGCCCTAAGATGCGTTAGATGATTTTGCATGCTAGATGTATAAAAAGAAAGACATCTTGTTTTCATTTTGTTTTGGGTTTAATTGAATAAATTAATTCTCAGTAGTTTAAAAAATGTTTGCTATATTTAGTCATGTTTAAGAAATAATAAAAACTGATTTTTGTGCAGAAATGTAGGCCTTTCAATAAAAGTCTCTGAATAAACGTTGTTTTACCCTTAGTTATAAAAACACAAATACTTTGTGCAGTAGTTTACGCTTTCCTGTGTAAGAAAATTATGTTGGTAACGATTTTTATCCTGATTACAAAGTAAAAGAATCCATCTGCATCTATGGGACAAATTTTTATCATTTTTGAATTGCAGTTGGGGACCACACAAAATCAGTCCATGGGCTACAAATGGCCCCCGGGCCGCACTTTGGACACCCCAGGCTTCGTGGGTGGATTTGTTCACAGTTTGTTGCCGTTTCACTTCTTTTTACTGGTGGTGGTTCTGTTTGAGTGCTGGTTATTTGTACTCAAACATTTGTGTACTATCTTGTTCACTGTCGCCCCAGGAAGGTGCACTGCATTGTATGGAAGCCCATTTCGGCCATGAAGAAAAAAGCTAAACAGGAAGTCATAATTTCGACTTTCAGTCATAATTTCGACTTTCGATTATGAGATTTAAAGTCATAATTTCAACTTTGAAAGTCATAATTATGAGATTTAAAGTCATAATTTCGACTGTCAGTCATAATTTCGACTTTCAAAGTCATCATTTCGACTTTCAAAGTTGAAAGTCGAAATGATGACTTTAAATAATTATGCCTTTCAAAGTCATAATTATGAGATATAAAGTCAGAATTTCGACTTTGAAAGTTGAAATAATAACTTTGAAAGTCGAAATGATGACTTTCAAAGTCATCATTTCGACTTTGAAAGTCATAATTATGAGATTTAAAGTCATAATTTCGACTTTCAAAGTCATAATTATTAGATTTAAAGTCATAATTTCAACTTTCAAAGTCACAATTTCGACTTTGAAAGTCATAATTTCGACTTTCAAAGTTATTTCGACTTTCAAAGTCGAAATTATGACTTTATATCTCATAATTATGACTTTGAAAGGCATAATTATTTAAAGTCATTATGAGATTTAAAATGATGACTTTAAATCTCATAATAATGACTTTCAAAGTCTTTCAAAGTCGAAATTATGACTTCCTGTTTAGCCTTTTTTTCATGGCGGAAATGGGCTTCCATAGCCTTGTGATGTGAGTTTGGGAAGAGAAACTGAATGTTGTTGAATATGTAAGATAAATATATGTTCTCCTCTTTGGATCTCTGCCTGTGCTTCAGCTGGAGCTGCTGCTTTTTGGCACTGGAGGACATGTAGATGAACATCAACATCAGCTTTCTGTTTCATCATTTCGGGTTCTTTTTCGCGGGAAAAGCAAATTACTCTCATTTTAATACTACACTAAAGCATCATCTACAACACTCTCCCATATTTTGTCACAGGTCTGTGTTCCAAACACACAAATACTTACAAAGACGAAAGTTTTCCAAGGCACAAGGCATATAAATTACCTTCAGAGGTCAAGAGCCGTTTACTTTCTCCTAACTACCTAAATTCTTGTTGACAAAGTAACCACAGAGAAATACGTCGAAGATAGTTTGCTCTTAAGAGTGCTCACTCGATCATATTTCTACAAATACAATATTACAAAGCTCCTTTGTAATACACTGATAAAATGTCAAACTCCAGCGATGTTTAACAATTCTTAGCACGAATATAGTCATAAAATCAGATGTGTCAAAAGTACTCACATTCTCTACTTAAGTAGAAATACAGATACTTGTATTGACATATATTCTAATAAAAGTAAAAGTGCAGGTTCAGCTGTTTTACTCAAGTAAAAGTATTAAAAAAGGACAAAAAGTAAAAAGTAATTTTGTCCATCAATAATGCAAAATTACTTTTGATAAATCTAAAATACTTTAAAAATTCTGGTAATATAAAGTGCTTTTTTTTCTTTTGCTGACAACATGTTGGTATAGAAATAAAAAAGAAATACTGATACAATCTAGTTTTTCTTCAAACTAAATCTCAATCGGGATAAGATTGCACAAAACACATTCAACACTAATTATTCTTTGAGTAAATGTATTTAGTTACTACCAAACTAGTAACTAGGAATAAAATATATATATTTGGGATAGTTTTATACAAATATTCAGTGTTTCTCTAAATTATTCCAAAACTGTATTAGAGACAAACTGGCTTGTTCTTAGAAAAACAAGCCAGACATTTTCAAGATTAAAAAAATATATTATAAAATATAAATATAAAACACAACATTTCACTGTTTCTTTAAGTTATTTTAGAACTATATTAGGGATAAACTTGGAATAATACATATAGTGCTGTTAACATTGGCATTATTCGCTGTATTTGGACTGTTTTTTTTGCTGTTCAAATATCATTTTATGAAAAAATGTCAAATCTGGCAACCCTCCCGGGTGGCGCAAGCTGGATAGAAATATGGCGCAGTTTCGACGCGAGTAATGATGTTTTTTAAGTTTTCTTTCTTTTTTTTCATTTTACTTTTTTACATTCTTTAAAATACCAGAATTTACACCTTTTGTTCTTTTTGCCTGTATTTGTACTCTCTACTTGAATCACTTTTTTGTAATTTTTTAAACCAATATTTACTCTTTAATAATTTTTATACAATTACTTTTTACTTGCACTTGTGTAGAATATATTTAATATACTTATGTATAAACTCATCTCAGCTACAAACTGTCAATCTGCACAAATTCTCACTGGTTTGGCGATTCACTGAGGTTGTCCGACCTCCTCCACTGAATTATTGTTTTTAGTTAAAACAGTAACGTCACTGACATGCAATAATAATATTGTCTATTGGAGATAAAGAGCTAAGTCAAAATAAAATACAGTAAGTCTTTATTTAAAGCCATGTTAACCAACTTGCTGGTAGATCAACATATTTACATTTCAAATGTTCATTTTATTGTTCATACATTTTCAGAAGACAAAATAACTTCTGTACAGACAGATGTCATCGCATGTTTACTTACGTTCTTTAATCAAGCTGAACACAGTTAAATAAAATAGAGCTGGATTTGTCAAACTGATGTTTGACAAATCCAAACATCAGTTTGACAAATTGATGTTTGTCAAACTGTCAAACAAATAAAGAGAAAAATGCCTCTTTATAAAATGTCAACAGTTCTGGCATTCATTAAATTGTGTTTTTTCTCCAACAACCTGATTTTCAAGGTGCCATTAGCTAAACGCACCGATATTTCAGCATGTTGTACAGTCAAAGCACAACATTAAAGAACTAAAAAAACTGACAAGCAACTGGTTTAATTAATCAGTTAGAGAAAAATCTAGTTTCTTTAAAGGATGACTCCAGACATTTCAACCATTCAGTGTGAGTCTTTTATCCCGGCGGCCATTTCATCTGTCTTCCTCCCAGGACGTGGATGTGAAGGTGGTACACAGACTGAGATCCATGCTTTCCATCATTGATCACTGCAGGTAATTAAACAGCAATTGCTAATTAATGTTATTTTTAAGAAGAGTTTTTATCAGCTGGATGAAGGTACGTACCCACTCTGTAGCCTTCGCTAAGAGATTCCTGCTTCGCCACATTTTTAGCAACAACCAACAAATGTCCCAAGAGCTGAATGTTGGGGAGAAAATAAGCAATACTTAATATTTTCAGACAAGAAAAAGGTAAATAATTAACTCCATCTGCTCCGGTTTAGGTTTAACATCTATGATTTAAGTTAAAAACTGCAGCCTGAACCAATTTAAAGTTCCTATCGAAATACAAATTTGTCAACATTGAAATATTGACACCTAGTGGTCAAAATTATTTTTACACAAACTCAAACTTCATTATCTGTTGAGTTTAGGTTTCATGAGGTTTATATTGAATCGATATTTGAAGTACCAAAATGTACAGAAAACGATTTTGTCTGACGGATATAATTTTTAGTAATGAGTAAATTTCAGCTACTTGAGTTCCTTTTTATCAAATATTTTTTTATTCTTGAGTGATTAGTTTACTTTTGACTTTTACTTGAACATTTTTTTCTACTATACCCTCCTCCACCTCTGTTTATAGATGCACAAGGTCTCACTCTTTACCTTTCATAAATTAGTAGAGTATATATATATTGTAATTTTTCGGTTTCTTCCATTAGCTTGCCCACATTTCTTTTGCCTTTTTTAATTTTATTTTACATTTTCTGACTGTTTTGTTCTGACTCTCACTGATATTCTCTAGTTGCTTTCTATCTTTTCTCCTTTTTCTTAAAGATTTTTCTGTTTGCTCTTTTAATACTTTAAAATTTTTCAATTATAATATAGGAAAAAACTACTCAAAAGAGAAATAACTGGTTGTGCTACTGTAGAAGGCAACAACTGGCTAATTTAAAGATAATATCGAACAATAAACATGCATTTGCTAACTCAATTTCTTTTTATTCTGTGACTCTGTGAAGAGCCTCATACCTCAGCATCATCATCTTTAGCTGCGCTTATTCGAGGAATGGGGACCCGTGGAATAACCAGGAAGTGGACAGGAGCCTGTGGACTGACATCCCTGAATGCCAAACACTGAAAACAAGACAAAACATTAAAAACGCTTTCATTCCCTGTGGACTAGGTCAATGTTTCCAACACTAGTCCTGCATGTTCTAGGTTTGTCCCTGCTAATTGATGGCTGATGAAATGGCTTTTGCTGAACTGAAATCATTTGATTCATATGATGTTTTAGAGCCAAAAAGGAGTCAATTTCCGCCAAAAAACTCAGAAATTTTGAGATTAATCAAAAAATATTTTCAAGAAAAAATAACATTTCTGAACTCCAAAAGTCAAAAATTTGCAACAAGCAACTCAGGAATTTTTGTAGAAAAATCTTGTACATTTGTGAGTTTCTAAGTAAAAAAAAAAGACTTTTGAAACACTTGAAACTTTTAAAAAAAATTTGATATCTAAAAATTTCACATTTTTTAATGGCATTTTTTTTTTTTTTTTTACTTTTGGAACTCAGAAATGTCCCTGTTTTATTCCAGAAATCTTCTGAGCGTAATCTAATTTTTTTAGTTGGTAATATACTCAATTTTTGTATCTACAATGGCCCTAATAAGAGGATTTGGAAACATTTAACTGGTAGGTCATGTGAGTTAGTAAAACCTAACATGTTCCTGGTTGTTCACCTTGTCATCTTCATAGATAATATCTGCAGGGATGCTTTTATCAATCACTTTGGAGAAGATGGTTGGACCTGGAGAGCCGTATCTTTTGCTGGCCTCCTCTGCCAGCTTCACCTCATCACTTTTTGTGCAGAGTGATCTCTGAAATGCCCAGACAAATAAAAACATTATATTAATAAAAGAAAATAAAGCAATCATTCAGGCAGTGTAAATGTGTGGATAAAGCAAACCTCTTGGTGGTGGGACTCTGAACAGCCACCAACATTGCTACCAGAGTGTGTGTTGTGAAAATGCTCAGCAATAGTAAACGAAATGAAAATGTTTATGATAATAAGCAAAGGGGTTGGTTTTATAGCAGCTACCTGAGCTCGATAAACACGCTGGAGAGGGTTGAACAGACACGGCCTGGTCCCGACCAACTGCGCCCGAAAAATATTACGAAAATACATGTCTAACTATTATAGTTTACTGTTGATAATGCATCAGTTTCTGTCTACGTTTGACACCAAGAACCTTCATAAACTCAGAAACTCCAAACCAAACACGCCAAGCTGATGCTGCCTTCATGTACATCTCGTAAACATCAAGCTAAGCTGAGTGCTAGGACCCAAGCTGAATTTAAAACGTATATTTTCACTTTAAAAAAAATTTATAAATTCTGTCCCCATTTTTCGAATTATTATTCACGACAGTAATAGTAAAATGTGAACCTTCTAGCCTGTTGTTGTTGTTTGCAACAAAAATATCCGACAGTTTGTGAGTGACTCTAAAAGCGACATCAATGACGTATGTAAGGGGTCGCTTCAAGAGCAGCAGTGTTTAAAGCGCTGATTAACATACTTTGCTCATAAAATGTATTCACCTCTTAGATGTTTTACCCTTTCCATAACTTTTGTAAATCAGTCATGATAAAAAAAATCATGTTTTTTTGATAAAATGAATAAATAAAATGTAAAAAAAAACAACATTCTTTTAATTATGGGTTCACACCACATACTTACAAAGTTACAAACAGAACAAAACAAAAACAAAAAACAAACAAATCCCCAAAATGAATCAAAAACTTAGTGAACTCACCTGTTCAGAGTTGCTTATTTTTAATGTTTTTATCTTTATTTTTTTATTTTTTTTATTTCTCTTTCTCACTGTTTCCTTTTTAATCCTTTCTTAAAATATTTTTCTCTCTCTCACTGTTTATTCAATGTCACCTGCTGTTTTTATTTTAATTATGTGAAGCACTTTGAAATGTCTTGCTGCTGAAATGTGCTATACAAATAAAATTTGATTGATTGATTGATTGATTGATTGATTGATTGATTGATTGATTGATTGATTGATTGATTGATTGATTGATTGATTGGGGTGTATTGTACATACAAAAATTCTGAATAAAACATTGACGTACAAACTATTTCAAAGAAGAGGTAAGTGGTAAAAGCATTTTTGACTTATTCATTCTTGCACTTAATAGAGTAATTTATTGTTTTAAAGAAAAAACATCAAGTTTAACCTCTTGGATGGTTATATCTGTTAAAAATACCCCATGAACTCAGATAAACTGGTGAAGATCCGGCTAAATTATAAATTATCCAGATCCTCAGTTACCTTCTCACAGAGTACACATTATTTATCCACATCCATTTCAATCAATCAATCAAATTTTATTTGTATAGCACATTTCAGAAGCAAGACATTTCAAAGTGCTTTACATAATTGAAATAAAAACAGCAGGTGACATTTAATAAACAGTGAGAAACAGAAGAAGATAAAAAAAAACCAGTGAGAAAGAGAAATAAAAAGAGATTAAAAAGTAAAATTAAAAACTTTTACATTCAAAACATTTTTAGTCAAACCGCCATTTGACAAGGACTCAAATCTTTAAAACCTTTTTAAACAAGAAAGAGATTTTGGAAAAAGATTAAAAAAATATAAAAACATTATTTAAAGTAAAAATAAAAACACTTAAACCATCGATCCACGTGAGGACTTGCCCTTATGGGGTTTCCTCGAACAGAGTTTTAGCAGAGCGACATCTTACAAGGTCTCTCAAACCTTAGACGAGACGTTATCAACGTGGGCGGTACCGCCCCCCAGGGGGCGTTCAGAGGACCGCAGGGGGCGCTGGCGGACATTTTTACAAAAGGGGGGCGCTGGGA
>CAEGAF010099680.1:0-10526 GCA_903067075.1 Micropoecilia bifurca
ATTTTCGACCTTTATTGAGTTTTCACAAATCAGAAAAAGGTTTCACAAATCCCAAACATGGTTTTAAATATTCTGCTGTTAGAGCAGAATAATCTAGACCAGATTTGAAGTGTCTACATGTTGTAGATTTTTAATTAGAACAGTTTTAGTAATGAAAGAGATGCCAAAAAATTGTGATTTTCGACCTTTATTGAAGTTTCACAAATCAGAAAAAGGTTTCACAAATCCCAAACATGGTTTTAAATATTCTGCTATCCGAGCAGAATAATCTAATCCAGGTTTGAAGTGTGTATGAGTTGTAGATTTTTAATTAGAACAGTTTTGGTAATGAAAGAGATGCCAAAAAATTGTGATTTTCGATCTTTATTGAAGTTTCACAAATCAGAAAAAGGTTTCACAAATCCCAAACATGGTTTTAAATATTCTGCTCTTAGAGCAAAATAATCTAGTCCAGGTTTGAAGTGTCTACCTATTGTAGTTTTTTAAGTAGAATGGTTTTAGTGATGAAAGAGATGCCAAAATATTGTGATTTTCTATCTTTATTGAGTTTTCTTTATTGAGTCCAGGTTTGAAGCGTCTAGGTATCGTAGATTTTGAACTACAGTCGATTAATGATGCGGACGGTAGTGTAAAATTAAGTGGAATCGCCCTTTAGCTATTGGAAGCTAGAAATGGAAACCAACTTCAGCTTCGTAGGCAAAGCCCAGACAAACAGCAACAATTAGACACGGGCAAGGCAAAGGGGACAATTGAGGAACAAGAGCAAGATCACAACGATGAGGATGAGATGGAGACAAAAGACACAAGGCAGATTGTGAATATCACAGAAATGTCTCTACATTGTCAACAGACTGGAGGTCAGGGGACTGAAAGGAGGAGAGCACTGGTTAATCAACTGTTTTAGAGAGCAGTGAGGAGATGTGAGATTGCCTGGAAAGTCTCTATATCTTATGTGGTAGTTTTTAGGTCTGGTGGATAAGGGCTATATACCCAATTGGGGTTAAAGTTGGCAGATCCAAAAAGACTCAAGTGTGTTGAGGTGCTCTGAAAGGTGGCAAGGAGATCTTGAGAGAACACCAGGAGGGTGAAGCCAGCAAGGAAAGACAGCAGCTGATTGATCACTTGACATCTTCAGATTTCCCACTTGATATCCTCCCTCTGCATCTCTTAAAGGAAACATTTCACATTACTGGGCCCAGTATTCTTCATTTGGTAAATTGTTCCTAATAATGTTTGCTCTGTACCAGTTGCTTTCAAGCACACTGTAAAATGTTATTAAAAAGAAAAATCTTGGAAGAAAATAATTTCTACATGTGGGCCTTCATCTGAAGTCTTGTATGATTACAATATTGAAAAAGGGTTATCTTGAACTAACTCCAGATGTTTTGGTGGTGTGATGATGTTTGTGAAGAGTTTTGGTATGTTTCTTTTATGAAGGTTGTTGGCACTTGTGCCCATTATAATTATCTTTGCAGGAAGAGGGGCAGAGAGAAGAGGAAGACATGCACAGAATGACCCCGGTCTGGGAATCAAGCCCATGACAGCGGTGTTGAGGACAGTAGCCTTTGTATATAATACTGATCAACATGTGAAGGACACATTCACATGCTGATGATGGCATGCTACTGGACTGTAGTTACAGCTGCCCTGGGGCAGTCTGATAGAAAGAAGGGTGCTTATTTTAGATCTATCTAAAAAGAAGTTGTAGTGGCTGATTTGCTACTGGGAAAATATTCTACTGTTTTTGTCTTGATTAACTTTTTAAAATTATCTTGGCATATGTTTTTTGAACACTTTTCCATCTGGAGAAGTTTTTTGCTCAAGGACAAAAACAACAAAGGCAGGCGGACTGGGAATCAAGCCGACAATCCACTGATTGCAGGGCAGACTCCCACCACTGTTGCCCCCTCATCTACCCTGATCTGGTTTTAAGACCTGCTATAGCATTGAGATGGCACTTTCAAGAGTTTTATTGATCTTTTAATGTTTCCTGGGTTTGTAGCTGCTGCTGACAAGTTGATCACAGTGTTCCTTTGTACAGATTTCAACATAAAAGTCTAAAATGCACTGTCATGACATGGATTTTATCTTTATTTGTCAGATAAATGTTTTCCTATTTCTATATGCGAGTAATTATCTTCTTAACCCCTTCTAACCTTTGGGTAAACAGCTAATGGTGTTTACCCAAAGTTTCCACTATGCCATGGAAAGTTTGCAGACTGTCAGAAGTCATTATTAAATCACCACAGTTGTGGCTAATTAGTAGTGGCTGGTTATGGTTTTTTTTCCATCAGTCTATCCATTGTTTGTGCCAGCTTATCCTTGCAGTATTGTGAACTCTAAAAAGGAAATATTTGAACCAACTTAATTGAATTGCTTCTATGGGTAACAAGCAATTCAATTAAATTTAACAAATTTATTTATTAAATTAAACCAATTCAATATTCAATAATCATTCAACTCAATTGGTTAATTTTTTAAACAAGTTTATTAAGTATGTTTAAGATAACAGATGTAAGTCAGTCTTACTCAAATAATTTAGTTTATTTCAAAAAATTGTAAATGGACTGAACTGGTATAGTGCTTTTCCAGTAATTTTGACCACTCACAGCACTTTACACTAGTCACATTCACCCATTCGTACTCACAAATGCTCACACATGTATACACCGATATGCAGATCAGTAGGCAACTTGGGGTTAAGTGCCTTGCCCAGGGACACATTGACATGAAGCAGGAGGAAGCTGGAACTTACAACCTTCTGATCACAAGACGACTATTCTATCCACAAAGCCACAGTCACTTACCAGGGAATCTGTCCCTGGTAAGCTTGAGTCATGGTGGCAGAAGTGGGATACAAATATGGTATTGAACTTACCGGTAACTATTTCAAGTAAAGTCAAAGTAAAAAGGTTATTTAAGGAAAAGATTTGTAACTTTTAAGTTAGAGTGTATTTAGAGGACACTGTAAAAAGAGTATTATTAGTAGTAATAAAATATTTAGTTTGGAACTACTTAAAAGTTTGAGTTGACTGTGTAGAATTAAGTCAAAGAGATTTTAAATGTTTATTAGAGCAAAATAAACGATTTGAGTAAGAGTGACATAAACTTGTCATGTAAACCCCCTTATGAATTAAGTTGTAAAAACTTAGCAAATTGAGATAGAGGGACTTAGTGAATTGAGTTAGATGATCATAATAAATTGAGTTGGTCAGATAGGTTGAACTCAATTGTTTTAAGTAAAGTCAAAGTGAAAAGTTCCTTTAGGTTAAAGATTTGTAAGTTTTGAGTTAAATGAACACAAAAAAGTAAGTTGTCAAAATCTAAGTAAAAATTGTACACACAAGAGCTGCGATTGTTTAAAAAAATAACTTATTTCTTTGCATACAGATATGTCCCAATTTTTCAGTTATTTTTCAAAACCAGTTAGCCCCCGAAGCAGACGCTGTTCTTGTTTATGCTACTAATAAAGGATTAATGACAGACAGCGGCAGCCTTGGCTGTAGAACAGATTCTCCCTCTATTGAAGACTAATAGGGTTCTTGGCTCTGGTGCAAAAAGGAACATTTGTCGTGGTGCCTTTGCAAAAATAGCTCCAGAGTGACTGGAGACTGGCTGTGCGGAGGGATACAATAGTTCTGCGGTTTGTGAACGCTTCGGGAAGCAGCGGAGAAATACTAAGCTAGCATGGATTTGGTGCGGTTCAGTGTTCCACTGTTTTTTTCACCCTCAAAGAGAAGAGACTTACGCTTGAACGGGTGGAGATTGCTATTCTATTAAATCCCCACGGTCGGGTTTTCAGGTTTTACTAGCGAACAACTTTCCTTATTTTTTTATTTATTAATTTTTTTTACCGTTGGATTCCTAGTAGGCACTTTAATGTCATAAATGACACGTCTGTGAGGTCGTCCTTGTTGGGAAGTTTTCCGAGGGGGGTTCGACCAGTAAAAGGCCATGGCAGTCGAGGCTCGGCCGGAGCTGGTCGGAAAACGATTCCTCTGTGTCAGCGGGGACGAGCCACCTGAAATCGGCGATATTATTCGGTTGCCATGGAGGTCCGGGGTAATACGAGCCGTCAGCAACCGTGACAGCACCAATTCCGACCTGACGGTAAGGAATTTGGGGATTTTTTATCCTGCCCTGTGGTATATTACATGAAACACAAATGGGAAAATCTGTAGTTCCTGGCGAGGCAGCGACGTACTCTAGTAGGATTGCCTGGCTGAAAGATTTTCTTGCTTTGTTCCCATAGATACGAGACCCAAGACTCAACATCTTGTACCCCGTATTGTTTTGTGTATTTTCACTATTATGTGTGTAGATTTACCCGTTACTGACTACACAAGAAGCCAGTCAGGCTGCCAGCAGGGGGTTATGGAAAGCAAACAGCTAGCTGCGGACAGACAGTTCTCTGCATATTTACATGGAAGTGCTCAGAGTTTTGACCATGTAACATTTTCTGTGGCCACATCAAAACTGTATTTCCATACTTGCCTCGTGGAAATAATAAACCGCAGCGGACTATCAGGTGGTAGGTGTACAATCAATTAGTGTAGCCAAACAGCTGGCAGGTCTTGTTGGTGCTGCATTTGTTTAAACATGTGGAGGAATTTTACTTCCCAGCAGCTAAATGTTTTAATCTGCTGTACACTGCAAATCAGCTGACGGTGGTGAGCTTAGCTTTTCAGTGTTTCTCTCGCCTTACAGACTTAAGGTTGAACTAATCCCGATTAGCTCTTGGTTACACAGTGTTAGTAATTTATTTGTTTATTTGTTAATTTCTCTCCTACTGTCTGTCCTAAGAATAAGCCCGAAGTGTTAGAAAGGACATATAAACGTTTGCTGTAGCTCAAACAATAGCCAGTTACTCATGATGTGGAGATTTGTTCAGATTTTAAGGGGAACATGTTGCCAAATGATATCCCACTGAGCAGCTGCAGAAATCTGTTTTTGTTTTTGACCCTCAGATGCAATTATAAAAAGGCATATTTTCACAACTGGTGCCAATGATGGCAATACAACTATAGAAGAAAAATATATGCCTTGACAAGCCCTTGGCTAGGTACACAGGATTTTTCCCCACAGTACACACTGTACAGTATGCCTGTGCTCAGTTTTCTTTTGTTCCCAGACACCTTCTGTCTGCCTGTGCAGATAACTGGGCAGAGCCTAGTACAGATCTGATTTGATCATTTCGCATATTTTCTTTGTGTGCATGTTTTGCTGATTGAGGATAGTCTCTCAGGATGTATTACCTCTTCTAACAGAAGTCAGCTGTTAGAAGAGGTAACAGCTAAAAGAATAACTAGAGTTATTCTTTGTGTCTGAAGTAATCAGCTATAGTTTGTTTCTCATGTGTTCTTTAGCATTCATTCAAGTAGGACAATGTTTGTATCACAAGTTCTTGTGTTTTATTGTTGAGTGCTTCTACAGCTTTCCAAATGAAATGTTGGTAAACAGATTTTTAAAGCTACAAGATCAGAACTTGGTTATTTTTGAATTTAGATAATGTATTTCATATTTTGCTTTTACATGCATCATAGGGAGTAGCATAGGTTCATGAATTAATTAGTGTTGCTCTGCTAAAGACTCCTCACAGCAATAATTCCATGAACTGCATTGTAATATGCATATGATCCAGTGAGTTTCCTGGTAGCTGGAGCTTCAGCAGGAGTTGAACTCTGGTTTAATTCATATTATGGTGGTCAGTCAGTTTAAAAAGATGAAAATTTTAAATGTGAATTCAAGCTTTTAGGATTTTGTCAACTGTTTGTCATATTACCATTGATACAACTGTATTCCCCATGCTTTCTAACCTTATTAATTGTCAGTTCAGTAACATTCCACACCTGTTTTTCAATGCTTTGTGTATTTTTGACCTTATAGTAAGATGTTGACACTAGCTGAGTAGTTTGTGCACTAGTTTTGAAGAATGAATGAGCATATTTGTCAGAGGGAATCAATCACTGGGATCGCAGCATAACTTGATAACTGGAGTATTGGCAATTAAACCTGACCATTTGAGCAGCTGACTGAGCAGCCATCTTGGGGTGACAGAGGTTCATATTTATTGTGTTATTTATTGTAATTTAGGCTTTGATACAAGATGGCAAGTGACTTTTGCAGGTGTTATTTGTGTATTTATGTTTAGAAGCTTCTTTTCATTTTAATTGATCTCGCATCAATGTAATAATGAAGCAATACAGAGTCTCAGATCAGTGCTGTACTGATCAGTATCAGTATCAGTATCTGATACTGATATTTTTTGTGTTTTAATTGCACACTACTTATGTAAAGTACAATAAAAGTGTAATTTCATGTATATGAAAATTTTAGATTAGATTTGTGCTAGAGGTGGGCTAAACGTAATCGGGCAATTTCTATGAAAAAGTGCATGGTCGGTGATCGCCGATCCAATAATCCCTGAAATAATAATTATCAATCTCCTCTGCTTCCTCCCTGTGTTCTTTAGAATTACTCAGTTTGGTCAGAAACAGCCAATCAGAGCCAACATTAATAAGCAAGCTCTCAGGAAGTTTTGGTTCAGTCACTCAGGATTGTTTATTTTGATGCAACCTGTATTTGACTTTGAATGAATGTTTCCCTTTCTATTGACATTATTTGCAATGTTGTGAGATTTATTTGACTCATGAATAATTTATGGTACAGAGAGCCTTAGTGTTAAATATTATTTAACTGATTGCTGGTTTTTCAGTTGTCCTTGTGCCCCTAATTTCTGCCCATATCCTTCTTGTAAATGAGATCTGGAGCTCAGTGGAGTTTTACCCAGTTAAATAAAGGAAGGAAAGAGAACACATTATTTCTACAGAAGTCTGAAACGCTCCAAATGACGAGCCATGATCCCACCTTACCCACTATTTCTGTAGACCCGTTAAGATCTTTTTATAATAAACACACAAACATGAACCATTCATTACAGAATTCATTACAGATCGTTTTATATCACGCAAGTCAATCTGCAGAGATGGTGGGCCATGTGGGCTTTCTGATCATAAAGCATATAGACCAAGTTTACAGCTTATGTTGTCAACTTGTCCAATCAGCATAATACAAATGGAGCATTTCCACTCCATAGGGGAGCTCTGTTGTGATGAACATGTAGGCTGTTCAAGTGCATTCATTGCTTTAAACACAAGTTAGTTGTGTACCAGAATGTTATGTATATAAGATTCTGCTGATTACCATATTGCTCACATAAGACAGATAATAGAAGGTGACGCAGTATCCAGCCTCAGGTGCTGCTGCTTCACCTTTGTTTGCTGGGTTTCATATTCCTTCATCACACTTGTTCTGCATTCCTAGATTACCCCTTACTGTTCATATAAGTTATAGGTAGAGTTGCACAATATATCTTAAATGTATGCAATATTCATATCCCAAGGAAAATGTTTGAGCTTCAAGATGTGTTGGCCAGGCAAAGGAATAAATATGACATTCAGCATAGCCATTATTTTTGGTGTACTTTGACTGGCGAGTAAGTGAAATCTGCCATCCGTTTACATAACCACCAACTGTACTACTTTTGGATGGTGCCTGGTCATTGACTCTGCTTATTGCTGAAATAATAAGTTTGATATTTCTCACCAACTGCATGGATCTTTTTGAGCTTCTGCTGACCAGATTATTTGTTGGTTTTCCATTATGTTGTGCATGTGAACCTGATCACCTCTTTAGAAAAATCCTTGACCCTATCAATTATGACAGAACCATAGATGGCTTGTACGATTTCTCGTCATTGGTTGCAGTTTGGTGTCTGTCTTTCTGTGAGCTTGTCTCCAGTCATTTGTGTTTCTATGAGGTTTGATGTGTTCAGTTGGTTTTAGTTATGTTCATAAATCCTTTTGTTCGTCATCCCTCAGTGGTTAATTTAAGTGTGTGATCTTCAGCTGTAAACAAAAACCAGTCTGTCAGCGTGAATGCTGTTTTCAAAATCTGTTACTACCTAAGCCTGTCACAACAAATGATAAATTAATTAATCGCACGATAAATTAAACCTATTGACCTCATTTTAATTATCGGCTTTATCGTCTAACAAATTTCTTTTTCTGTTGATGACGCTGAATGAAACAAGGTTCAACTGCAGTGCTCTCCACTGACCCTCCCTTCCTCATCTCCTTAGTGTAATGCACGAGTTGTCAGGCCGATTGTCGGCCCATTTTCAAAACCTGAGACCACCATTTGTTGCCATCAGAAATCCTTGGTATAATGGTTCGATCGGGTTCGTCGTGCCGTGTGGTCACCACACGGCACGACGTGTGGTCACCAAAGGCTACAAGTCCTGCTTTAAGCAACCAGCAGTACTTGTCTGCTGCAGAATCCTTATCAGCTGATCCCCTGTCAACATCTGGAAGACCGAAGTTAAACACAACACAAGGTTATTAAATCCACCTGAAGATGTTGAGACTTTTTGGTAAAGAACAAAGACAGAAGAGGCATTTATAGATTTAAGAAAATTATCTGCATTTTAGGGCTGGGCAATACATTTATTGGTTAATCATCAGGGTTTCCCCCAGATAAACTGCTGGGGGGTTAGGGGGGTGCGCAATCCATAGAGAGTCCTACAAATCTGTTGACGGGGTGGGGGAGGGTGGGGCGCGAACGCTGAATGTGACAGGCCACCAATCAGAAAGCGCGGACTCTCCACCTGCTTTGCTTTCGGAGGGGAAATTACCGGGGAATCCCAAACGGCTGAAACGGAGCACCGCTTAGCCTGGCGGTGGGGCTAGCAAATCAGGAATTCTTTGAGCATGTTTGATGGCTTTCTATTTCTTTGAACTTTGAATTCACGTCAACTCCCAGAAGGGAAGGTTAAAATTAAAGCCAGTTTTTGCAAATATATTTGAGTAAAAAAAAAATAAAAATTGGATTTGGTATGATGAAATAGATTTTATTTCTAGGCTGGGCGATATGCCCTAGAAATCAAATCTAACATACTGCCTCAACCTTCCTAAACTCTGATAGGTGATTTCAAGATAAACAACCTGAGGCACTCAGCTATTCTGATGCCAATCTGACGTGTTGTATTGTTGAAGCATGGTATTTTGACTTGTGTTTTAAACATGATCGTAAAAACATCTATGTAGTTTTAACCGTGATGCGGTTGCCCACACTGAAAGCAGAAAATACTGGCCTTGTATTTTACTGGTGTGAGGAATATTAGTGGCCAACCTCTGAACTCCAGGTTCCTGTAGTAAAGCCAACAGCGGAAACACCTGAAGGAGATGCTGAACTTTTTCCCTTTCTTGTGTGGAGAACTCTTAGTTTTACATCCAGCATATTTAAAGTGTCCTACTCTGTTCCATGTCCCATGTGTACAGGGACGTGGACAGTCTTTTTAACAATATAATAGTTGCAGGTCTGTGTTTTTGTGTGAGATGTTAAAATAATAAACATACAACATATTTGTAGAGAACAAACAGCCATGAGTGTTTTATCAGGAATTAAATGTGACAAGATTTCAGATCACCCTCTAAAGTGTATTGTTATGAAACTACGTTGATGAAGACAGTCATATTTAAGTTTGCTGTACTCTAAACTGTTAATAGCAATAAAAGTTGAGCAATTTGATACATAAGCAGTGGAAATCAGTTGTTGTTCTGATGCTCTTTGACTTTTATTAATACAGATTTTTATTTAACAAGGTTCTTAGTAACATAGTATGGCTTTAAATTTCGTCTCTTTGGAATCCATCAATCAATTTTATTTATAAAGCACAAAACAAAACAAACCCACCAAACAAAACAAACAACCCCACTCACCACTTGGAAAAACACAAATATACGGAGAATGCATAAACTGGGCGGAAATGATCCAATGCAGGAAATGCATTGGATTATAAAATGATGGGTTTTGAGCCTGCTCTTAAAGACAAAAGCATTTTCTGTGGCCCTTATGCCTCTTTTCCACCGGCTTGGCTCGGCTCTGTTTCGGAGTGACTGCGTTTCCACCGGCTCTTCTCGGCTCTGTAGCTGGTACCGCCTCCTGGTGGTGGGGTGTGGGGGGGGGACTAAGCGCTGTGCTTCGTTACATGTGACCTAACGCGAGTTGTTTTTCTGATACAAAAGAAGGAGAGAGCTGAGCTATTTTTTTTTATAGCCTGATTGTGATTTTTCTGAGACTTCAAGAAAATGTGACAGTGGGAGGAAAAGCTGCTTTATGGTGAAGAGGAGCTGATCTCAGCCCTGCAGGGAGGAAAGCAGGAGGTTCAGACGGTTCAGGTAAGATGACGATGATTATTAAACTATGATAAAACTTGTAATAGTCCTGAATATACATGAGCTAATGTTAGTCAGGGTGTTGAAAATAACTTTTACAATGCCGGAATTAATTCATAATATATTCCAATGTGTTTTCATGTTGGCAAACTGCCGCCGCAGACCGTCGTGGTTCTTCGTGCTCCTTTGGATCTCATCAGGTTCTGTCTTCCTGCCTGGTGGTCAGTGTTGACCTTCAGGATGTCCAGAGACCTTCACCTTTCTGGAGTCACATGAGCTCAATATGCTGAT
>CAEGAF010099683.1:0-16547 GCA_903067075.1 Micropoecilia bifurca
GTGTGTGTGTGTGTGTGTGTGTGTGTGTGTGTGTGTGTGTGTGTGTGTGTGTGTGTGTGTGTGTGTGTGTGTGTGTGCGTGTGTTTGTGTGGGGGCATGTGTTTGCATGGGTGTGTGTGTGTTTGTGTGGGTGGGCAGTGCAGATAGAGGAAACAGGCGTTATAGTTATCAGTGAATGGTCAGTCCTTATCTGCTTGGTCCGGTCTGCTTTGTGGTTGATGGCCTTGTCACAAATTCTTTACCTCCTCCCCCAGTCTTTTCAAACAAGATGGTAAAAGAAGAAAAAGATTTGCCCTGACATGAATAATATGTTGCAGGGTCTAGGTATGGCTTGCCTTTAACGTACAGCCAATCTGCTTTGACCTTCGACGGTGTTCAGTCACTATTTGCTAAACGAAGAAAAAAAAACCGACAACTTCTATCACTTGAGGACACCTTCCTGTAACATAGAGAAGTACAAGATACTTATATCATAATAATAACGGTGAAAATAATATTTTAAGTGGATTTTTGCAACAATCTTTATGCATCCAACTGATTGGATAGTGACATTTCAAGTGGATGGTTTCCAGAGCCAAAATATTCATTTTCTAAATCTTGGTAGATAAAGAGCTTGCTATTACTTGATTTGTTGTAAGTATTTGTTTACACTGATTATTAACCTGAAATATTTTACCCTGACTACCTGTGTCTGTATTTGAGGACTAAATATTCGGCAGTCAACCTCAGGCCAGTTACATGAGTAAATAGCACAACTACATAATTAATAATAACAATAATTAAGTTAATAATTGGTGTTATTTTAAGAAGAACACAGCAACAGAAATGTATGATATTCTACTTGAGTGTTGCTTTAAAACGACAAAGTTGAGCAGTCGGTTCTAAATCTTTCTTTGATTGTCTGTATTGAAACAAAATAATCATATCACAATATGAACATATGTTAATCAATATGGTCTAATATTTTAGCAGCAGTAGCATCATTGCTTTTCTGTTAAGTAATTATATCACGTTGTATCTTTTAGTTTTATTCTTTGTGTAAAATCTTCACTCAAGGCAATAGTTTTATGATAACCTCATAGCAGCTCATTCCTGTAGGACACATAGCTGTCGGCACCCTGACATAAACACTGTGCTGCCATTTTAAAACCGTAGGTCATGGACATGCCACAGGACGCAGTGCAGCACCTTGCTCATGTCCTTTCCTTCTGTCTCCGTCTATTTTTTGCTGTTCACTCACCTCTTCGTCTTTCCTTGTTCTCCGCTTACACCAAAACAGAAAATGGTTAGTTCACCGATTCACTCTCAGCTCCGAGCTGTTACACATAACTAATGATAGTGTGTCTTTTTAAGCAGATCAGCAAGGATGAGGGTAGATGGGATTCTGCTCCACCTGAGGGTGTAGCCATGAGAACAATGTTGGTCACATTACATAACACAAACATAGTCATGTGTCTCTTTTTAAATGTGCAAACAAGTGCAAAGAATGTGGGGTTTATATATAACTCAACCGAGAGCTTTAAAACAAAACAAAACAAAACAAAAAAATCTTATGAACCTGGAATCCCAAATGTTTACAAGCTGTATGCTAAAGCAGACAGAGGGAAGGCGACTCTTGCTTTATTTTAGAAAGTTATGGACACAAAAGGAAGCAGGCTAGTTAGCTTAACAGTGAAGAGAAATATTCCTCTCCTCACTGTTAAGCTAATCTCAGAAAGCTTGAACCTTTCTGAGGTCAAAGCTGTAAAAAGAAGATCAATGAATATATATCGGTATGTATTTCATGGAGTGTTATTCCCTGCCTGGTTGGGGGAAATAATACTGAAATGCTTTGGTTTTTTTTTCTGTTTGTCAAATAGAATCAGCTGACCTCAGAAAGAGGCTAAAGATGGCAAAGACTCACAAACTCTGAGTTTCAAGCCTCAAGTCAAATTATGTCAACTCCTGACTCTAGTTACAAAGTGAAAAATTCAACAGAACATTATTAAAGATTACTTTCTATATTAATTTGGTTTTAAAGTTTCCGTGTTAAAGCCAAAATAAGTAGCATATTGATTTTGTTGTCATTTAGTTTTCTATGAACGGTTTCTGTAAGTGTAGAATATGCTGGTTTTTTTCCTACAGGAGGCTCTGCTCTTGAACCAGAACACAAAAAGATGTCAAAGTCCTGCTCTTACGTAGTGGTATCACTAAGAGCCACATTTGCAGAATGGCTGTTAAATGTAGGTCGCGTCCCAGAATAATTTGACAGCAGTACCCCACTTTGCCATTTTTAACTAAGTGGATCATTCAGAGTAGACTCAGCGTTTTGGAAGTAAGGAGATAAACTAATTCAGTGTTTGAGAGCAAATGTGCGAGGGGGTGATGAAACTATGAAAAGGAATAATAATGTGAAATTTATCAGCAAATGTGTCAACCAGTCACTGAATGTACAAAGACTTGGGAAAATTATATGCCAGTATAAATTAGTACTTCAGGTGTAGTGGGGAAAATTAGTTATTGCTGAAGAGTCACAGAGGAGCTACATTGTAGTTGTTCCCTGTTGTTTTGTAGTTTTTTATTAATTTTTTATCATTTTTTGATGCGCTTATTTCTGGGAACTCCACCTTGAAATGTGTTCCTATAAAACAAATAAACAAACAAAAAACATCTGCATCGAACCCTGTACCTGATTTCGGCTGTTTGGTAGAACGATGATCGATAAATGCAGCAAGAATTTCATAGAAAACAAAGCTTTTCATCCAAAATATTCACAGTAAAATAAAGAAACTGACATTTTTGTTTTAAAAATAAGTCTTTTGCAGAGTCAAACTACAAAAAATAAAAATTGACGTTATAGTTGGAATAAGTTATAGAAAACCCCTAATGAAAATGATTGAATGAACTGTGATACTTACATTTTAGGGGTCAGTGCTTTAGTTTCAATTTCTTCTTTATGAGATTTACCATTTATATGCTATTGTTTTTTTGTTTTTGTTCTTTTTTGTATTTGTTTTTATTTTAACCGTGGCAAATGTCACTGTCGGACATCGGGAAAGTGGCGGCGCTGTCCTGTCAGCCCATCGGCTCTCAAAATTACACAAAAAAAAAAGAAAACTTGTAAAAGCCCACGCAGGGTCAGTGTGACCTTTTTGGGCAGAGAAAAAAATTTATGGGGTCCAAATGACCCCATTTCTTAATATTAGGGGAGGGTTGAAGGGTTAAAAGTGATGGAGAATGTTCCCATGGTTAAAGACAGTCTTAGAGTTTTCCCACTCTCTGAAGTATTAAATAATGTAGTTTTCAGGCCAAAAGCAGCCTACACATTGGCTTGGTGAACCATTAATGGATTCTGTAGACTAAAAGTTTGATTGAGTAGATTGCAGAAGAAGAAGGGTATTGGCTATATTTATTATGACAACTACAGTTCGATCAGCTCTTATCGTGCATTTGCTATGCTAAAGCCAACAACAGAACAGCGGATGATCTTAACAGTTTTATGATGTTTTTGAAATGGATATTTGGATGGTTTTCTGTTTTTTGTTTTTGGTATAATAATTGATATATTGACACCAAAAGGATTGTGCATTATGAATGACACATGGAAGTTTCAAACAGCATTTGACTTTATAGAGTGCATAACAAATTTAGCAACATATTTATTTATGACTGACAACTTTTGACAACAATACCAAGTTTTTAAAGAGGTAATGATCTCAGAAACACTTACTACCTGACATCCATGCATCCATTTATTGTCTATACCTGCTAGTCTGTGCTTGAATATATATATAATTTTATTTATTTATTTATTTTAGTTTTTTTACTATTTTTTATATTAGTGTCCGATGGTATTATTGTAGTTTACAACATCAAAGTAATGCTGGATTTGCTGACTTAATTCAAAAGCATTTCTCTTTAGGAGGGTTACTCACTTAGTCTTCTGTTTTTTTCCACCATGTACAAGTGTTTGCCTTCTTTTCTCTCTTTTTCTCTTTATTGGCTGCTGTCTCAAAGATATGCTCTATTGGAAGAGAAAAAAAAACAGGTATTCCAACTATGATGTCAATGTTGGCGCAATACTATGCTAACTTTGCTCCAAGACTTATTTGTTATTCCTGAGGAAGGGAGGGTGTGTCTATAGAGTAAAACCACACATGCAGTTTAGGTGAGACTGAGCGTGGGCTTTGACGTCAAAGTGCGATCAGATGTTAAACATATGCTAGAGGCTCTGTGTCAACACTTTCTCTGTCTCAGTTTGAGATCTTTTCCTTGTTCACATACAGGATGTACTCATTCATGTGCACTTACCACACCGAGCAGCTGCACGACGAGCTGACCTGTGTTAGCAGTGATGACTTGTCTTTCACTGGTGTGAGTCGGGGCTCTCAACACTTCCAGTAAAGACAGCAGAAGGATTCCTTGGCTTGATAAGAGTGTGAAGATGGGTGATATGAGGGAGGTTCAGACTGATTGGTGCTGTTTGAGAGCGTGGAGAGCAACTTTTGAGAAAAGTTGCCAGAGTCATTTCGACTGCAGCACTTTTGTGTGTCTTTTTTTGTCTAAGAAGAACTTGGAGAGAAGGGCAAGGACAATACAATTGCCCTTTGCTCCAGGCAGGCAGCCAAACTATCCTATTCCCCAACAAAAGCTCACTCCCAGTCTGCCTCTGCAATCAGTTATATCACAGGAAGAAGGTAGATCATTTAGCCCTTTAAGTATTCTGGAAAATATGCTTGGCATGTCCTGTGTTGCAGTGTGGCTTTCGAGGAGCTTGATAAGATGTGACTACAGCTAGATATTTTACAGATTGCACTAATCACAATGCTGTGGCTAATTTTTGGTCTTCGGTGTTTATAAAGAGGACAGTGATATAATCAGATACAAGAACAGCATTGACTGTGTTCACACTTTAAACTGTGTTTAACATCTGTTAGAGATTGGTGTGTTTGGTGTGGCTCACATGGCAAAACATCAATCTTCAGATTCATGTGCTGCAGAATGAAGACATAAACATTGAGTAAAAAGTCGACAACATTTCCAAATCCAGGAATTTTCATGACTAAAAGACCCTTAAAGTTCATGAGGAGAACAGAGCAACTTTGCTGTACTCTGCTTTTCCTAGTTCACATACAGGATGTAGTCATTCATGTGCGCTTACCACACAGAGCAGCTGCACAACGAGCTGACCTGTGTTAACAGGTTTCTCAGTTTATTTCTTGTTAGATAATATATCAGTTGTACTGTTGGAACTTATCCACATATACTGGCTTTAAGTAAAACCCATTCTCTCAATTCTCTACTTTCTCATACAAAGTAGGCAACATATTTGTGGGTCTTATTTTCCAACTTTTGTTCCGTCATTTGAACAAACCAAGCCAGGGTTTTCCCATACCTGCAGGCACTCTGTAGCTTTACCTGAAGAAGTCGGGTTTTATCTCTGAGTTTACTTTGAATGAATGCTTTTATTTACACAGGTACGTTTAATATCGGGGGACGTTTAACAGCATATAACCCGTGTCTACACACCATCAAACTTTAAAAAGATTTAATTTCAATAACTGTTCACGCTGCATATTTTAGGCTGTCACACATGCACAGACTTGCTCATTTTCTAACAGTATTAGAAGGGAACCAATGCTGGATACAAACTTTTGTTTTCATTTGTTATGCATCACTATGATGATTATGATAAGATAAGGAGACGTCACTCTCCTGGGTAATACGCGTTGTGTCGAGGGGAATCCCACACTGACCTTAGCATCCTCTCCAGACCAGATTATAGGATTGCGTCCCAGCCTTGGCGATGAGGCAGATGTCTCCGTAGATATGCATTAGTCATCACTTGGGTGCACAATCACCTTGGAGACTAAGGAGCTCAGCATGACATCCCAATAGGAAGTGGTGTCACTGGTAAAAAAAAAAAAAACACTGCTTAGCTGTGAGTCAGTAGCAGTGTGAGGACTGAGGTATTCCCTGTGGCACTGAGGAGGGTTGGAATAAAGCATGCTGAGTGTGATTCTGTGTGAACAGATTTATATGTTCCGGGACTAGTGAGAAAACCTGCTGTGATAAATTACAAGCATAAGTGATTGAAAATAGAGTAGGAGCCCACTTTTGTAACCACATTACCTTTATTTGATGACGTCTTTTTTATATATATATTTGCTATCAATATCAATAGCTGTCAGCACTTTATACAATATCGTAGATATGTCACACTCAACTCTTTAAATTCCAGACATATTCAAAATGTTCAATAATGTTGAACAGTGCTGCCATATAAATATAACTACAATGCTTTGTAAAATATTTAGGCCCAATGACTAACGGATTGCAAATTTGACAGTTTTTACTTTGTTTTCAAGCCCACTGAAAAAAAAAAAGTCATATTTTAATACCATTTTTCCTTTTTCGTTTTTTTGTTGTTTTTTTTTTTTGCCTGCAGCTTTGATGTGGACAATGGCACGTCGTCAGGTCGAAGCCCCCTGGATCCAATGGCCAGCCCGGGCTCAGGCCTCATCCTGCAGGCCAACTTCGTCCACAGCCAGCGGAGAGAGTCGTTCCTCTACCGCTCGGACAGCGACTACGACCTCTCCCCCAAGTCCATGTCCCGAAACTCCTCCATTGCCAGTGACATGTGAGTGGCACAAAGATTTTCCTTTCATTCATAACACTTAGACAATCCACCCAAATAAAAAGTGCATGTTGATCTCAGTGGGGGCTTTTATGTTTTGGTGGCTCTGTCACAGCTGGATGTTTTAAGGACCAGTCCTAGACCTCAGGGGAAGAGTGCATGAGCAGAAGATGGTTGTGTGGTGTCACATATCCTAACCCTAACTCATGCCCATTTAATTGAGTAAGCATGTGGCGCAAACGCATTTTGACGATATGCAGCATCATATAGTCACCTTCCTGAAATAATGTCCCAAGTCATTTTTTGCAAAAATATGATTTAGGCAAAACAAGGGGGGTGGAAGTGACCGTTTTGCCAAAATAATGACTTAAACCATTATTTTAAGAAGTTGACAATATGAACTTTGTACTGAAGCAGTTTCATTTTATTTTTTGAATGGTCTTACACAAGATGTCAGGCTTTTTTTTAGTTCATTTAGCTAAATCTCTTTATTTTTTGTGTTTTAGGAACACAGGACAGAAAAAGCTAACATCTCATTTAGTTTTTATCCCACAAATATCAGTTTACATGCTGAAAGTACATATGAATGAAATGTTGCAGCTGTAGTGTTTTTGCAACAGGATAGCCATTGTCATAGTAACACACACCTGTTCCGCTGCACCTGTTGCCAGTCCGTGTGCATCTTTGGCTTCAGTTTATTGGTTACATAAATAGTAGCTGTAGTTTCCCTTTTGGGTTGGTATCAACTTTAACCAAGGCTTTCCAGCTTAACCTTTTTGAGCCTCATACTTTGGGTAACCACTTGACGCCCAAGGCAATCAGTGCAGGTAAATCAAAAGTTTGTGATATTAATATTTAATCTGTAAAATTAAACTTCAACTTGAAGTCAAAGTCCCATTTTTCAATAGCACATTTAAAAACAACAGTTGACCAAAGTGCTGGACAGCTAAAGTAACAAAGTAATTGAGTAATTGATAATAGAGTCAGTTGTTGTTTTCCTTTAAAAGAAGAGAAAGCAAGCAATGCGAAAAAGTTTAGAGATGTTTTCACAGGTGCATAGAAAGCTAGCATTCTTCACAGCAGCCTTGCTGTGATTAATCACAAAAATAGGTTCTGATGCTGAAATGTCGCAATCATATTCTGATTTCAACATTTTCTGATATTTTCCAATATATCTTATATTTTTCTTAATGTATTTTCAGTACACGGACTCCCCCTCCATTCTAGAATACATTTTAAACTTTAATTATTTGTTTTTAAAGCTCTCAATGGCCTTGCTCCCCCTTCTTTATCAAAGTTGTTGAGCTTTTCTGTTTGCAGCTCAGTTAACTTACTGTTCCACAGTTCAAACATTGGGGTGACAGAGCTTTTTCCTACCCTGTATCTACAGCTTAATAGGTTCCAGAGCACAACATATTGTCACATTTCAGCAGTATGGGGGTTAGCACTAATATAGACTCCACTTTCTATATTTCTTTCAGTCATGGTGACGATATGATTGTAACGCCATTTGCACAGGTATGTGAATTTGTCTTAATGTTGCATATTGTGATGATCAATGCCTGATTAAATCCTAATCAATCGTATCCCGCTCTCAGGTTCTTGCAAGCTTGAGAACTGTACGGAACAACTTTGGTGCATTAACCAATCTACAGCAAGACAGAGCATCTAATAAGTAAGCTGCTTTCATTACTTATGATTACTGAGATAAAATGAGTGTCGTGACATGATGCAGCCCCTAATTTCTACATGAATCCAACCTTAAACATCCAAACATGTAGGAGATATTTTACTGTCTTCTAAAAATCTAAACAAGTTTTGTAAATAACAATGCATCCAATGCATTTATATTCAGGACCCTACAAAAGGTTGACCTGTTTGTTTAGTCGGGGATGTTTTAGAAATGCAATAGTGCAGTGAGGTGAATCACAGTGGTTATTATTTTCATAGGATTACAAAACACTAAAGGCACAGTTATTAAATTAATTTTGTATTTCATCCAACGGATCCCTCAAACACACTTGTCTTGTACAGTTGGCTGTGTCTGCCCTCTGCTGTTCATTTTTAGTACTGCAATAGCTCCTTGAGAAATTTCTTTGCAGTAGCTCCAGTCAAGGTCCTTTGCATTTACTGAGCCAATGATAGGTGTTTTTTTTTTTACAGATTGTGTTTCAATATTCTATAAAATGTCAGAATTTTAAAGGGACATATAATATTATGTGTCTGTTTATGACAGGAGATCACCCATGTGTAACCCACCCCCTATCACCAAGACCACCTTTACAGGTAAGACATTTAAACAAGAAATATAACGAGAAAATTATTTCAGTGTTATTATACACTATGCTTATTTTCACCAGCAGATCTTCTCATCTTCTGTTTCCATCCTTATAAATAGTTTGATTTCATTTGAAAAAAAAGAGACTTCCTTTTTTTTCTATTGATTTATTTTTTCAAATTCTAAGAACTGCTTAGACACAAGACAAGACTGAGTATTCATATTCATGGTGATCAAGTATATATTTTTTTCAGACATAGACATATCATTCAGACATAGACATATCAGTGCCTGCATAAAAGAGTCATTGGTTATTGAATGTGTATTCACAGTTGTCCTTTACCTGTTAGACAGTCATCTTTCACTACACAACCTGTCTGCTCTCTTCTGAATAGGTTTTCTGAGGATGGCATTGTGCAGACTGATTCAGATGGCTAGAAAAGATTCACCCTTGACAGTACAACACTTTCAGTAGCTGCAACCCAGCTCATGTTTGCCAAGACACTACATATGACTTTCAAAAACCGATAAACCTTTCGCATTTCCTATTTTAGTATAAGGGCCATGATAGCAAAGACATCCACAGAACCAACAAAATAAAAGCACTTTTACATAAAAGTTAAAATATTAACTGGTTTTGCAAGTACAAAACAGGGTACTCAAAATAGTGAATGTGTCACGTTTCCCTTCAGCATTAAAAATATATCTAAAGCAGTTCTCTGAGTGTCACATCTGAAATCACTCATGATTTCAGATGTGACACTCTGAAATCATCGGGGTCCCAGTGACATTATGCTATATTTAGCACACAATCCTATTGCTGCAAGCCATTATTGCTCCTGTCATAAAGTGGTGACAGCTGTGAGTCATGGGCATCATTACATCAGAGTATTGACCGATCATCATATGCAAAAGCATACTGACTCTGCAACAAGCCAGCTTGCAGAGCAAAGCAATAAAAGAGCATAATTAATATTATCTCAATGATTTTCCCAGGAGTAATAAAGTTGCAATTTCATTTGAGGATGTTGGGGTTTTCTAGTTTTATTAGATTTACTTGTTGAAATACATTAGGAAATTAAAAAAAACTTATAATAATACACATATCTCTATATGTTTTTTGGAAGATGTTACAAGTAAATTAAAAGAAAGTGGTAGAATTATATAGAGGAAGAAAAACAATACATGGTTTGCAAAACTTTTTGCAAATAAAAATCTGAAAAGTGTGCTTTGCGTTTGTATTCAGCAACCTACAAAGTGTAGACAAAAGGAAAAACTGTGTTTTATTTTCCTTCATTATTCAGCACAGTAAAGTTTGCGGTTAAAATGTGAGAGCTCACATGCTTTGACCTTGATCAAGGGTCAGGGTTCCTCCTTTTCTTGGCTTGTCCCTTCCCTCCCTTCCTGTTACTCTTTGAATGTCATTCCTTTCCATTGCCAGTCCGACTCCGCTGTCAAGCTGTTCCATAGTTTGGCTCCAGCCCTGCGTCTGTGCAGCAGAGTGGCCTCTCTGAGCGCTGGTGTCTGATGTCGCACTAAGCATGAGAAGAATGTCATTGACGTCAGTGCAGTTGCTGTCAGAAAGAGTAGCACCCGAGCCACTGACACCACCGGGGGAGAAAGACGGTGACACAAAAAAAGGGAGGCTGAAAGGTTGAAAGAAGAGAAGCAAGAAAAAGTGGGGGGTAAAAGGAAGGATGAGCAGTGAAGGAAGCATAAAATGCAAGAGAGGGAAAGAGAATGTTAAAGGCAGTGAGGCAGGAGAGACTGGACTTTTGCATATGAGATGATAAAGATTTAGAGGTAGAGTCAAGAGTAACAAAAAATAGTCCTTTCAAAAATGCGCAAGGATGTAGCAGTCCTTTCTGAAAATATTGTATGATCTAAAAACACCTTTCAGATTAATAAAACTGAAATTGTTCTTATAATTCAAGATATTATGAGATAAAATGTACGTATGCAATTGCAGCAATAAGATGTCAGTAATTCAGTGTTAAAAAGACAACAGAAATCCCACATGTTTGGCACTGCTGCTACATTTAGGCATACACATCAATGTTGGCTGCAATTCTGAAATAATACATTTCCTGACCTCTTAACCAACACTTCCTTTCACAAAGTATTAAAATCCTTTGCTTTCTTCATTATGAAGTGAATCAGTAAAAATTGATGTCTGGCAAGGTAACATTTTCTGTTCTGTTTGGAGACAAAAAAGAACAAGCGAGAAATTTGTCATGTGTAAAGCTTGTGATGCTGAGACTCTCATCATATTGTTGTCAACTACCTCTCTGTTTTTTGCTGTTGTTTGTATGCTGAGCACATATAAGCATGCATGCACACACAGCTTTTGGAGCTGCAAGCTCTGGCTCCTCTTCTCATTTTTATTTTTATCCACTCCGTGTTTTGTGTGCCTCCTCTGCCCGTCCACGGCGCAGTCCTCTCAGGCTTTAGGTACAGCTTGGGGAGAGCAGCACGTTTGGCTACCAGGGACGCCGAAGCAACAGCAGCCCACCCTCCTAACCCCCCCCCACACCCCCCTACCCACCTATTTACACAGCATCTGTAGGACACACCATCCGGAGCAGACACACATCGCCAGCTTGTACCCACTTGCTTCTTGGATTCTGTGGATGTTTTTTTGTTTATTTTTTAATTATTATTATTGGCAGCGGGGCAAAGGACACAAAACCAGGATGTGTTATGGGTAGCTTTTCAACTGGTGTGAGTGTGTATTTACATGTGTGTCTGCTTGCTTCCGAGTGTGTGTGTGTGTGTTAGAGTGAAATGTCTTTGTGCTGTTTGACCATGTCTTGGTGTGGTGGACATGCTTGGTCTGTGCTGGACAGTTGGACTCCTGTGAACGCCGTCTGCCTCTGAGGTGCTCACCGGATCTTCTTCTTCTTCCCACCATCCCTGTCTCCTCTCTGTCCATCCGATAGCAGACATGGGCCTGCTAAGCAGACTGTTGTTCATCCTGCTACATGACTGGAATTACACTTCCTCTAAGAATGAGAGAATACACTCTCCACGTCTCGCTGTGTACGGCTGCTCATGAATGAGTCTGACAAGTTTCTATATTCCTGCTTGCTGTTGCGTTTAGTCCATGTGAACATCTGCTTGAGGCTTAACATCTGGGCAAAGAACTAACAGGGTGGCAGATCGCCACCCGTCGACAACCACAACACTCCGGGGGACTGTAGCTGAGTTTGGATTTAAGGAAAAATCCAAGGTTGAGAGGGCAGAACTGAACTTTTTTGCAGAAAGTCAGTGAGGTTTGCTCCATCTGTGCTGCAAGGTGGCATACGAAGACAGAGAAGGCCCCTCTCTCAGGCCGTCACAGCTGGCTCACCTGTTCCATTATGAAGAGTCACCCATATGTTTACTCGGGGTATCCCAGCTTGACCGTTTGTAGGGTGGGAGACCCCGGACCGGCCACTCGTCCCCTGAAGCGGGCCCTCACTGACCCGTTGCCCTCCTGTCTTGCCCCCGCAGAGGAGGCCTACCAGAAACTGGCCACCGAGACCCTGGAGGAGCTGGACTGGTGCCTGGACCAGCTGGAGACGCTGCAGACAAGACACTCAGTCAGCGAGATGGCCTCAAACAAGGTAAGGATGTGAAAAATGTTTTCCCACTGTTAGATATTTATACCTTTGCAATGTCTGTTGATACGATCAAATAATAATGTAAAAATTAATATGCTAAGCTGTTCTAAACATGGAGAAGCTGCTCAAAGAGTTAACTAAAATATTTTTGTCTGTTATTGGTCATCAAAATGCCTTTCTGAACTTGTCCATTGAAGTTTTAAGTTGGGTGTGATGGTATTTAAAGATGGTATTCAGCATTCTATATGTGTGCTTCATACTTTGCGTCGATTAGAGTTGCACTGTTGCAAATATCTGAAGGCAAAGTCTGCTACAGAGATCCAATGATCAAATTTGACTGGCCAAAATTTGCGGACTTTGATTTTGTAAAGTTTTGATCTCTGGATACAGATTTTAAATGATTCCCATTTCTTTTTAGGCACTGAAATAATATGCAAGAACAGCATTATACAAATTTCCTGTAAAGGAAAATTTTACTACTACTTTATAACAAAGGTGAAGTGAATAAAAGTTGGCATTTTACATTTTAAAGTTATACAATTATTATGACTGCCTTAAGTTCAAGGTTTCCCAAAAGAAACCAACATTTCAACATTCCTGCTCGTTCCATAACTCAGAGGCCATCAGCCTTCCTGTTGTCCACTGAAAAGTCTTGCTCACTCTCTTGCAGCCTTAATAAACCTCAGACATGTCTCTGTATGTCGCAGAAAATTAATTTTCGTTTTTAAATATCATGTAAGATCTCTGTGATTCTCCACCCTGCAGTGTGTAGCCAGACTAGTGATGTCTAGGTGTTATGTTCATTGATAGGAAAAAGATTGGATTTCTGAGTTTCTGACTGTCTGGCCAAAGGTCAGGGTCAATTGACCCTAAAATTAGACTGTTTTTCTTTACTAGAAAACTGTATGCTGAGGTTGCTCAAAACTGAGGGTGATCTCAATCCTTTTCAAATAATTCATGAAAGAAAATTCATGTTTTATTTGCCGTCAGTCCTCGCCCGACACCTTTTCCAACGACACTCCTCTTGCATACACTCTGTCGAGTGTTGTATATGCTGGTATGTTGTCGTAGACAATAATGTAGTTGTTCGATTGCTCACATGCTGTGTTCCTGTTAGCATAATGCTCATGATCAGCACACCTTGATAAATGAAGAAAAGAACAGAAAGCTCCAGCAGATCATGCACTGTCGATTTTACTGATTGTAGTATGTGTGGTAGCTGTCAGTGCAGTATTACTTAAATAATGTCCCCCTGTCTGAGTGTGAGCCTCTTGGGTAGAGGTTGAAGATGCTGGAGCTGCCATGACCTCCTTCTGCTATGTACTCTGTAGCGCATCAACATCAAAAGTTCAATTGTTTGTGTTGTTTTCGTGTATCTTGGTGATAGCATTGTCATGCAGGCAGGGAGTCCAGGTATGAGCATGCTCAGTTGCCTCCAGTGTGTGTGTCTGCGTGTGTGCGTGTGTGTGTGTGGAAGGAGGTTGCTGCGTCGCTTTGAATGCTGATGAGCACTGGGTCCTCGTGATGTCACACACCGTGATGTCACAAGACCAGAGATGAGGAGCGATGGCGAGGGCAGACAAGACAAAGGACTTGCAGAGTGTTCACCTTTAATATTAGCCCGTCCACAACTTGGCCTCATTTAGACATGAGGAGATTTCTAAAAGAGATGAGAAATCAGGAGTACAGCTCTGCCTCACCGTCGCTCACCAACAGAGCTATCTCCAGTTGTCATGGTAACAGCCACAGGCCCGGCCGCCCTGCTATCTCTCCACTAACTCGCACACATACACAAACATCACAGGTAACGGAAGCATCTTTAGTAATCACCTGGTGTCTGAGGCCCGCAAACTTTTTATTGCGTTTTTGTTTTTTGATTCTCAACGTAACTTCAGATATTTATGAAGGAATGTTGAAAGATCAGCCGGAATTCCCTTAAAATAAATGGATTCAATTAAAGCAAAACTAGCCTTCATTTTCTTGAATTTCTAATCTTTAAGTATATTAATAAAAAAAAAAAAAACTACATAATGATGCAAGTTGTGCCCTAAAACTGCTGTGTTATTGAACGGCAGGCTATATTAACGAAGGGCATGTTTCCTGTACTTTTTCACATTTCAAACATTGGCTTTACATTGACGATGTGTTTATTATAAAATATACAATAAATCATTTTAATTGATGAGGCCTCTGTTTTAGAGTGACTCTGAATCTTTTTCCGCCTCTGCTGAGAGAACAGTGTGTGCTGCTTAAGTCTGATCGCCAGTTTTGGAGGTCACTGTACATAAAAGGGGAGAGATTTTAGAAAGTGTCGCTTTGACCTATTTTAAGGGATAAAGAGGGATTTTCACTGAATGCTTAGTTTCTCTTTTTTTCATAATTGGCAATGCATATGAGCATGAAGCCCATAAACCATTGTTTTGAAAAAAAAAAAAAAAAATTAACATTTTCTAGGCATGGCCCAATGTAAATTTCTTTTAATATCATCTGAGTTTTTGAAAAATATTTGAAAATGTCATTGTCCATTTTTCGTTTAAATTTTCATCTAATGGTTCAAAATATGGGAATAAGGTCTTTATCTTTTGTTTGGCACATCTTTTGAGGTTTTGTCCAACTCATTGATTATTTTTGTTTTTCACTAACAAATGAACACTCATAGTCAAACTTCAAAAAAGGCCATTTAACACTTTTAAATCATTCTTACTTCTGTTTATTTTGTCTTAATTGAGATGCCAAAGAATTTTGTCAATTTGTGAAAATTAAGAGTAAAAACCATTTTGATTGTCAGGATTTTTTTTTAGTATTGATAAAATTACTCCATAAAAACAAGAAGCACTGAAATTAGACTCAGTATACCAACATTTCAACTAAATAAAATAAACAGAGGTGCAGTGAGAACACCGATTTAACATTCAATATATTGCTTATATTATGTGTTTATCTCTCTTTAGCTCTTCTAATTATTATAGAATAATGCTTGAGAATGCTCATTTGAATTATATCTGAAAAGCAAAACATTTGTTTATTTCAGACCCAAGATGGGGTTTCCACCACAACTTTGTAAGCTGCAATCAGTAAAACTGGGTTTAACGGGTTCTTCCTAACAGTTTGGATACTTTGGACAAAAAATGACCAGCAACATCTATCTGTAGACAATATAGCAGGGGCTCTGTTACTGAACATTTAAAAATATCCTAATTGGGACTGATTAATTATTTAGGATTGTCTCAAACCTTATTTTTCAAATGAAAGTACCACAAAATCCACTTATTCTACTCATTCTTTTGGCTGTAGGTTTTATGTTTAAGTTTATGATGCCAAGTAAAGCTTCCAGCTTTGTTAGTTGAATTTTACTGTAATTGTATGGCAGTGTTCTCAAGTTCCATAATAACTATAAAGCAGCCTCTAAAACAGGTCTTTACTGTGTTCCTTAGTGATATTCTTACATCTAAAACCACATTCTACAGCAGCTGAACTTCTTGTACCTTTTCTCTCTTTTAAGGTTGGACAGAAGTAGCTTGTTTATCAATGCATGTTGCCTCTTTATAACAACTGTGTGGAATGGAGTATGAACTGACTGCTGTATTTGTATTGAAGACAGGGACTGCAGTTTGCCTGTGTTGTGAAGAGAGGGGGTGTCTGCTGCCAGATTAAATGCTGAATGTGAGAAGGGAAAAAAATCAACAGAGACACGAAAGTGTTGAGGGCTATATGCAGCAGGGAATAGATATTTTTGGTTGCTCCTCTGAGGAACAAATTACACACAAGTCACAACTGAGATAGGTGTGACACTTTCCAATTTTTACCCAATAGTGTGTGTTCACACCTTTGACTAAGCTGGTGCTTTTGTACGTGTCTGTCTGTGACAGTAAAAGTGAGTTACACAGGGAGGGGTGTCTCTGAGCACTATTTCTGTATTATTCATCCTGAGATAAATTGCAAGCGTACTAGTGTGTGCGTGTGTGTGCGTGTGCGTGTGTGTGTGTGTGTGTGTGTGTGTGTGTGTGTGTGTGTGTGTGTGTGTGTGTGTGTGTGTGTGTGTGTGTGTGTG
>CAEGAF010099692.1:0-17210 GCA_903067075.1 Micropoecilia bifurca
GTGCTGGTCTGTTAGTAACTCTTTAAATGTATAGGTGCTGGTCTGTTGGTAACTCTTTAAATGTATAGGTGCTGGTCTGTTAGTAACTCTTTAAATGTATAGTTGCTGGTCCCTTAGTAACTCTTTAAATGTATAGGTGCTGGTCCCTTAGTAACTCTTTAAATGTATAGATGCTGGTTCCTTGGTAACTCTTTAAATGTATAGATGCTGCTGGTCCCTTGGTAACTAGAGCTGAAGCTCCCAGATAAATGTCTAAAGCTACTTTGTTGACATAAAGAATGTCAACAAAACAGTCCGATTCCGGTCGCTAGGAGAGACTTCCGGCTGGAATGGGGCGGCTGGACGATGGTCACCGTCTCCGTTTGCGCACAGCATGTTTGTACATGGTGTCAGTCAAACTTTATTAAGAAACCAAATTTGCTTTTACCGACTGGTAAAAGCAAATTTGTGTTGGTTAATGATACAAAACTCCAAAATGCGTTGAAGTTTCTGGTTTTAAAGCCACTAAATGGGAGTGAGATATTTCTACCTTTCTCATTCTAAACTCTCATCTGTCTCCATCTAGGTTGTAATCATTATAATCAGCTTTAATTGAAGGGTTACTTTTTTCTATTGAGGACAAAAATATTTTGCTTCCTGATTCTGACAGCAGAGAAACTAGTTTTATCTGTTTGTGCTGCAAACATTTATTTTTCCGCTTCATTCAGATTGGATCTTATCAGCACAGTGTCGCAGCGAAACAAGGCGACCTGCAGCTTCAGACTCTGGACATTTTCTTTATTTTGACTTCAGATTGGAAAAGGCTCACCTCGCTGCAGAAAGACTTCGTCATGAGACAAGGAGGGTTACAGGAGCTGTTGTCCACCGGAGGATTCATCGCAGGACAACCACCTGCAGAGTCGGGAGACGAAACGGCTCAGGTGATTTTTTTATACCTTTGTTTGGGTCTCAGCTACTTCCATAAAAAGTACTTTGAAAAACATTAATTGGTGTCAACAAACAGTGGGGTGAAAAAAAACCCCTCCTGATTAAGTCACAATCAACGGGGGCAGCGCCATTACCAACCCAGCATGTTTGGTCAGCTGATTTTACCACTGTGTGCTCTGTACAATGGCTGCTGGAAAAGACAAGGGTTTTGTTGTCGACTCGCTATCCAGAATCAACTTGGTGATGCAGGAGGCTCTACTAATGCTTTTCAAACATGTATGGTTGTATAACTGCACATCCGTCTCTTCTGCTCAGACTGAATTGGAAAAAAAAATGCTTTCGCTCACTTTGCTGCTTCTTCTAGGAACTTGTTTCAAGAAACTTTTAGACTTACATCTAAAAGTTCTTGACGTTCCTGTTTCTTTTTTAGTTGACATTTGTTGGATTTGTTGCTGCCTCTTGGCCACGACTTCCTTAAAGAAGAGTTGAGGGTTTTTCTTTATCCTGGTCAAATAAAGGTTAAATCTGTTGGCAGCCATTTTAACATGCGCGTGTAAAACTTGAGTTGACCAGCAGCAGCACTAAAACAGGTCATTCTGAAAGGAGAAAATCTCTTTATCCAAGAATGATTTTGTGTAAAAATGTAATCAGCATGTTTTATTATTTCCCATGAACCTGTTAAAGGAAGAATAATAGGTCACCTTTAATGTCCTTTCATAAAACAGCCGGTAGATTCATCTGCAAATGAAACATTGCAGCCCTGTTTGTTTTTTAAACAGTTTTAGCCGAGCAACAACAGGCTGATGTTTTATTCATGAGATAATAGCTGCCATCACCCACCTACATCCCCTGTAGAAACAAAGTCTCCACTTCCTCTGATTTCTTTTTTTCTGTTGTATTTTTGACATTCTGTGTTAATTTCACCTCCTACGTGAAACTGCCACCAGTGGTTTATACTTGTTGAGCCTTAGAGCTGCTGCAGTTTCTCACCTTTGAAAGATAAATTCGGCAGCACCATCTATTATTCAAAACACTGTATGGAAATACAGCGTCTTCCTCTTTTCCTACCAGAATCTCCCCTAAAATACACCAGAGCTCTTTCCCAGTTCTTGTCACATTTGCTTCACTGTATTCAGGATGCTGTGCGATATTTATGCCTTCCATGATCTAACAGAGAGGTTCTGCAGAAATGCAACTGTTTCCAAGCGTCGGTGCAGAGAGAGAATATTGACATGCACAGTCATTCTCATTGTTTATTGTTGCCTAAAACCTTCAGCTTGAGAGAACAGCGGAAAAAACACGACACGAGACGCTAACGATGATAAAACGCCAGATCAGCAGGGGGACGTGAGGAACATCTGGTTTCACCTGTTCACTTTGATCAAAACGCAGTTTAGTTCCACTGAAAGTATCACCCCAATATGTCTTCTTTTATGATTTGGGAGGATTTCCTGAAGAAACGTGCAGCAAGAAACAAAGAATTAAATACTTTCCTCATCTTCAAATCCCTGTTCTTTGCCTACAGCCCAAATAAGAGAAAACAAAACATTTTATTGCTGTCCAAAATAAATATGGCTTTATGTCTAAATAACTATTAAGATTAGATTTCTTATATTTTTAAAAGTTGATTTATGAATTGAAGATATTGTAATGGAAACTCTGAATTTTACTTGAGTTTAAGCTCAAATTAATTCTGTAGTTCAAAGTTTTGTTAACATCTATTTATAACCATGAATTAAACCATGGTTTAATGTTGAACAACCATGAACAGCCTGGAAACCAGGCTGTTCATGCCCTGAACGCTGTAAATATTTAGTTTCTTCATGTTTGGCTCATTAAGAAACTCTTAAAACCTGATAGAAAGCGTTTGGCGAAGCTGCTGATGCAGCGGATCGAACCAGAGACCAACATTTGCAGCCAACTAGCCTCAAAGCTAAAATAGCACCAACACAATATCATTAACACCGTTAAAGTGATTTTTATTTTTCATTTGGAAACATAAATTTAACACAGTTGCTTGTTACATTTTGGACTCAGGTGAGCAAACGTCTGCTAATGTGCTAGTAGCAGAGCTAATGTTTTGTTAGGTAACTTCGACAGCATTTAGCGCGCTAGCTTTCCCTAAATTATTTTTCTGGATTAATTCAGAAGTTTTGCAAACTTTTAGTTGTGACATCTTTGTTGAAGTTTTGTTCCTATTGATTGATTATAAAATCCTATTAGTTAGATGTTTATCTTCCTGCTCTTATTTTGCGCTCTAATTTTTTTCCCCCAATAAATTTCCTTCAAACAATGTACAGAAACTAAATAAAACATAAATTCATATAAAAGGTTTACAGAACATGTAAATTATGAAGTCAAAATTAAATTGATGTTTAAGGGTTGCAGTGTTTAAAAGGCTGAATCAGATCAAAATTAATATTGAGCCTTTTTTTTTTTTACAGATTCAGTTTTCTGTGTGACACAAACATTTCAATGACGTTTGTATTTTGTATAATTACTAAATTACTAAAACAGATCAAATTTTGTATTTTATAATGTCGGCACTCAAGGAACCAATGTTTTGAGGTACCTGTAGGTTTATCTAATTGAAACAGGCAACTTTGTGTAAAAATATATGTAAGACATTGTTTGTTGGTGCATTGATGCCACATTTTGATAAGTGCACTGAAGGAAGTGATGACTTTGAATGCTATAAAATGTTTATCCTGTTGCAGGCTGAATATTTCTAAATGTGTGAAACCTGGACTTTGTTACCGGTGACGTTGAGTCCATCTGAGCGCTGGCACCAGACAGCCGGGCGGCTGGAGTTCAGACGGCCGCTGCTGAACCACTTATACTCGAAACATTCGCCTCCTGCAAGCAAAACGCAGACAAAGTCACCATCTTTAAAACCGCAGTGCAGTTAAAGTCTGGAGTGAAGACCATTAATCATATGTGTGACAGATTAATAAAGCAGCAGCTCAGTTATTTTCACATAATAAGTAGCTGTCACATATTGTCCAGTTCAAGGTTTTAATCTTCACTGAGAGCTTTTGCTTAATGACTTTCTATCAGTGCTATTATAACTTTATCAATATCTCCATCTAGGCAGTAAATGACTGTATTTCCCTCCGGAGTAACCAATCATCATCGCAGCCAATTTAGTGGCGTAAATGAACAGTTTAACTCTGAACAAAAGGCAGATCTACTGTGTTCAGGCCCGGCGCCGTATTGCTGCTCCAGTCGGCGCCTCGGCTCCGACTCTCACAGGACGATTTGTCTAAAACAGACACAACTTCATCCGTAATGCGCTTCACTTTCCTCCTTTCTCCAATTTTTCTCTCCAGATGAAGTCGTTTTTCAGACGTGTGAAGTTATTGCTGATTTACTCACTTCCCAGCACCTTTCAGCACCAGATTGGGGTTTTACTGAGACAAGAGCTTTCCTCAAAACGAAGAGCGGTGAAGGCGTGAGTGAGGTGGCCTGAGACAAGAAACGCTCTTAAAGGGCAGAGAAACATGAAAGATGCTGATTTTGAACGACAAACGATTTGTTTAGTTTAAAATCCCAACCTGAGATCCTCCTGCATGGAGGCTGCAGGATTCAACCTGTACATGCATCCAGGTACTCAGGCTTCCTCCAGCCTAAACCTTTATTGTTAGCTTAGTTGTAAGGCAGTGGTCCCCAACCCCTGGTCCGTGGACCGGTACCGGTCCGTGGAACAATTGGTACCAGGCCGCGCAAGAAATAATTAAATATTTCCGTTTTACGTATTATTTGAATCTGGGGGATCTTTAATTTTGAAAATCCTTTAACCAGATTCTCTTGGTTACTTGTGCGCCAACATTGAGCCACAAGCAGCAAAATGAGTAAGAAACGAATCCGATGTCTTTGGAAAGTTTCTTTGCAAAGGGGAAAAGACAGGAGCATGGATTCATCCCGGACCGGTAGGTAAGTCCCACATTACAAGCCGCTCTGCATAACGGCTTCTGCCTTAGCAGCTTCCCCCCCCCCCCCCCGACAGTGGAAAGTTTCCAAGTCTCTTGCTCCCACCCCCGGCCCCCCCCGGTCCCCCCATTCCACAACAAAATTTCCAAGTCTTCACCAAGGTTGGGACCACTGTTGTATGGTATTATTGGGATACATTTCTTGTCAGGATAAGAATTTAGATTTATTTGTCGCCACAATAAATTCAATTGATGATGTTTAAAACCCTCCAACGCTTTCCTTATTGTCAGGATTGATGGTTTTACTGTCTTATCCACTGTTTGTTCAAAGAATGCAGCAATAAATACTAATACATATTAAAATACTGTTTCTGTACAAGAAACCCTGTTACCAATTACGCTTGAAATGTTTTTCAAGAGCATTATTTATGTTCTTTACAGTCATAGTTACCTAAAAGATGTAACAGTTTTTCATTGTCACATTTATCTTTATCACAATAGTCCTGCAAAAATATTAATAGAACTTTAATTCCATATGAATTAATTACTGCTCTAAGTATGTTCTTCTTTCTGCAAATGACCTTTTCTTGACTCTGAATTCTCACAATTAATTATTTAATTAGTGGATGATAATTTTAATCAATTAATCACAGTAAATCTGATTAATCGTTAATTGTTTACTCTGCACTGTCCATAGATTTGAGCTTCTCCATGTCTGCTTCCCACCAATGACGATGAATAAATAATTTCTCTGTAAAGGTTGTTTCTCTGCCACAGCGCGCACACGAGCTTGATTGACAGCCCTAAGACCCTCCTCCTGGCTCTGATTGCTTGTTTCTGACTCACTGGTGTTTTTATGCAGTTTGTAGTGGGGACATTCAGAGGAACTAGGTTTCTTTTCAGATTATCTGTCTTACTGTCACAACTAGAACTTTAACAAAATGTCAAAACCATTTTTTTCTTTATAAAAGTTACATAGTGCAGCTTCTTTAGCTTGTTGTCGCTGAACCATCTGAAGTTTTCATATTTCTTCCAGCTGTGAGGACGCAGTGAAAAAAACACTGATCTGCTATTCTTGTTATGCTGCAGAGCCAAACCGTGGAAGGAATTAATACGGTAAAAGTATCCAAATGGGACAAAGCTTTGCTTCTGCTTTTCTTAAGTGAGCATCCCATCAAACCACTTTCCCCCTCCTTTTGCCCCCCCCACTCATCTTGGCAGGGGCTCTCCTCCCCCCTGTGGGCACCGAGTGATGCTGTGAAATCAGGTCAGGATGGCGGCGGCTGCAGCTTTGGAGCTGTGTACAGTAGCCAAGGAGGGAAGTGTGGAGGAGTGAGATGCCAGGCTGGGTTTCGTTCTGCAGACCTAAACCTACGGCAGCTGATGATTCACAGCTCATCAGCACCAGGCAGCAGAGATCACCACAGTATTTCCTCAATTTGGAGATCTCATGCAAAAAGTCCCATCTGGAAACCACCAGTTAACCCAGCTAGCAGAAGGAAAACAAGGTGAAAGCTTTTCCATTTGTCCCGGTCATAACTGGGGCAAAGTACCGAAAGCTGCACTCCAGGATAGCGCTGCTGCCTCCCGGCGAGAAAAAACAAAAAAAAACAAACTCAGTCTGAATCCAGTCCTGAGCACAAAATGAACATGGTTTTTTTCCTGTTGGCTTCTTCTGGTGTCCCAGATTCCTCCAACATGCAGGTTCAAAGAGGAAGGAGAGAGAAAGGCCTGCAGGTGTGACCCTGAATCTCAGTGTCTCTTTGCATTTGCCTTCTAATGCATCAACAAACTTCAACATGCGACTGACTTCAACTCAACAACAGAAAGGAACAGCTGAAGATGCCAGGCGTCTTCAAAACTCGACTGTTTCCTTATTACTTAAGTTGTGAATGGAGCAAAACCTTTTTCATTAGTGGCCACCGCTACCTGCATTAGCAGGCTTTATCTTCCGTATTATCTTCCTAGGACACGTTAGGATTACGGGTTGCACCAATTAGTCGACTAGTCGATTCTTTTCTCGGCAATGACGTTTTTCTGGGCCAGTCGACTAGTCGCATCACGTGACAAAACAGATTTTTCCAAGGAATGAAAGAAGATGGACCAGGTGAGTTCGCCACCTGGTCCATCCTATAAAAATGTAAATAATTTAACAAAGAGAAACTGTAAGTTACAGCATAGGCTCCCGCAATAGGGGCGCTGCGCGGCGCGGTGGTTAGCGTGGCGCCTGCATATAGAGGCTTTAGCCCGCGGTATCAGGAGTCAGACTCCCGTCCTCCAGTCGCTGGGCCCATCAGGCCTCTCTGCTCCGCTCTCTGCCCCCTTACAGTCACATTGCTGTCAAATAAACTAATGCCAAAAGAAATCCTTAAAAAATAAAAGACTACGGGAGTAACGTGCGACAACCCGTCATGATGTCAGGCTTTTTCATCCCTCATCTACCCCCAACTGATCAGCATCAGCCTGTTACTGAAGCTTCTAACCTGGCAGCTTTACGCTCTTAAAAAAATAGGGTTTGACAACATCTGGAAACTAAGTCCAGCTTCATCCTGAGGGTCTGATAGAGTCGATCTCTGCCTCCGTCTGCATGTCGGTTCATAGCCGAACCGACTCAGTCTTTAGCTGCGCGTTGGGCGGAAAAGCAGCAGTTGGTTTCGTTGAATTCAACTGTAACCCAACGGGATCCGTTCATAATAAGTTTGGCTTGTGATGTTTCAAAGCACCATGTGGTCAGTGTGATAATTTGACTCCTATAGGAGTAAATATCCAGAGATCATCAGTATCAGCTGGTGCTTGGAAAAAAAAAGTCAGACCGACTTTGTGCAACAAACTTTTCTCCGCTGCTCACGAAGAATAATCAGTTTATTGCTTTTAATTCTGCGTAATTGACTTAGTAAAAGCGGAAGAAGGGGAGGAGGCGTCAATATTTGCAGTAAAAATAGCTGATGAAGCCTCCCAGTAGTTGTGAAGTTTTTTTGCACTTACGTCACTATGACGTCATCGCGACTAGTCGACATCGACTCGACTATTGCCATGATGTAGTCGACCTTAAAAAATATGTAGTCATTACTTTTTACATTACATGTTTTTACATTACATGTTCATTACTTTTTTTTGCGTAAAATCATTCTTAGATGATGAGATTTCAGCCTGCTCAGTTCTGCCTGTTTTGGGATCCTGTCACTTTAAATCCAAATAATCTGCTGCTGGCCACGCCCCCAACTCAACGTTTGCACTCACACGTGAAACTGGCTGCAACTTATAGAGCAATACATCTTTGAAAAGCAGAGCCAACAAGAATACAGCAAATGGTTTCTAAATGGTAAGTCAGCAATAAAACACGTTTCTCTTCCGGCAGCCACTGGGGTTGCCAGGTGACGGGCGGAACTTGGCCGAGGTTGCTAGGTAACGGGCTGAGGTTGCTAGGTAACGGGCTCAGGTTGCTAAATTTTGACATTACATTCCCATGATTTTTTTAATCAGTTCACTTTTCAGACACCAAAAAGACATGATTTTTTTGTTAAGACAGCCAGTTGTTTTTTTTAAGCCTGGGCTGTTTTTAGAAGCAGTAGAAACACAATGGAAGAACAAAAACATGAATTTTTTTAATTTTATGTGAGGTTTAAAGAAAGCTCACGATTATTTACACAGTAAAAATGCCGGTGTTGAATTAACACCCAAAAGTGTCTATGTGTCCAAGTCAGCTGGTGTTAAATTCAACACTACAGAGAGTCACATTAACATTTACAATGGTGTTGGTGTTAAAATATATTAAAAGTAACACCAGTGTAGTGTAAAAAGTAAATAATTGACCCACAAAGTGACAATATCAATCAAATCCAGTGGAAAATATTCAAACAATACAAAGAAATGGAAAGTTTAACTTTTCTTAAACCCATTTCAGTATATAGATCAATGTTAATTTAACAAAGAAATGGGTGTCAATCTTTTAACACTTTCAAAAGTGTTACTTTAACACCAGCTGACTTGGACACGTATAGGCACTTTTGGGTGTTAATTCAACACTAGCATTTTTACTGTGTACCTTCCAGTAAATTAGGACAGTTTTATTAGGAAAATATAAAACCACATGTACCTAATAATGTAAATAAACGGACAACAAAAGATATTAGTCCCAGTGGTCCAACTGATAGATCTGGCTATAGACGTTTTTTTCTTTAGGTGGTGCCTTGAAGTATCCAGACCCTTTAGGCTCTTTCATGGAGTCACATTGTGATCAGAGGTTTTGAGGTATTGCATATTTAATTATTACATGTCAAGGGAAGGACAAATACATGTTTCTTTCAAAAGCAAAAAACGGCTCAGTCAAATTGTGAAGAGATCAACCAGTTCTACTGAGAGCATTTTTACAGAAAAGTTACATTTCTAATAAAATTAAAATACTTTGGATTTGCTAAAGTATGTAATTTCAGACATAAACTGGAAAATTAGAAGCTGAATACAAATGCTAATCACAGCGTTCAGTTATTTACTAGAAAATGTTGAGAAGCACATGTTTTCCTTACACTTACGTTAATTTTATAAAATAAAACACGTTAATCTTGAAGCTGTATTGTGACAAGATAGGGAAGCACTTACTTTCTTGTGGGATGAATTGCAATTTCAGAGTGTAAAAAAGGTAGTAAAACATTTATTTTATCCATTTATCCCACCTCTGACTCAAGTTATTCCATTGCCAAAGACTGACAGGATCAGATTTGACCCTCCGGTCAACAGGCTGCATAACTGAGGCAGCTTCAGCAGATCCATGGCTACATTTAGAAAGCTGCAGGTTCATCCTGCACCTCGTGACCAGCGTAGGGAAAAGGAGTCGTACCTGTGCAGGGCTGCGACTCCCAAGCCTGGTCTGGGCACAGCAGCAGGTTTTCCGGCTCCTGGGCCAGGACGGCTCTGGACCGGACCTGAACGGAGCCGAAGTCCACGCCGGCTCCTTTCACGCAGATGTTGACACACGAGCTCCAGTCAGACCACTCCATCAGGTAGCATTCGCCTGCACAGGTAGAGAGACAGGAAGCTGAAAACAAAGACAAGAACTTACCTGGACACTTCTGACTGAAAGCATGGAGGAAATTACTATGTTTGGGGAGAATAAATTAATAATATATACAGCGACAGATCAACATCCATAGAAAATACATCTGATAAGAATGTTCAACATATTGAATATTCACTGAACTCCGATCCAGAACCGCACAGCATTCTGGGAGATGTAGGCAGATCAATCAAATCAATCAATCAAATTTTATTTGTATAGCAAATTTCAGCAGCAATGCATTTCAAAGTGCTTTACATAATTAAAATAAAAACAGCATGTGACATTGAATAACAGTGAGAAACAGAAAGAGATTTAAAATAAAAAAAGACAGAAAGAAATAAGAAATGAAAAAGTGAAAATAAAAACTTTAACATTAAAACTTCTTTACATAAAAAATGGCAATAAAAACGTAGACAGTGAGAAATGAAATAAAAAGAAGTTAAAAACATGAAAGACATCACAAGGAGTTGCCCTTATGGGGTCTCCTCAAAGTAAGGGGCTCCAAGAGCCTGACCTTTGGCCTTTAGTCGAAACTCTGTCAACTGGGACTCTAACCCTTTAGGCTTTAGTTAAATCTCTGTTTAACAACAGATGAAAGACTAACCTCTCGACCAGCTAAGAAAAGAGAGTGAGTGGAAACAACTCACTCTCTTACTTCCTGGTTGCCTAGCAACACACTCACTCTTTGGTTACCTAGCAACAACTTGCTGAGAAACTGGCTCAGCAGCAGTTTAAAGTTTTACTAATGTGTCTTATTGCTGCTTAAAAATAAAAAACAAAAGCTTTGAGTAGAAAATTATGGACAAAAGAGGAACAGTCCAGGTTTTGGTTTAAGGATATTAAAATCCCTGATTGGTCTCATATTTAAGAGAGACATGCTGTCTGAGACAGTCAGAGCTGAACCTAAGCTTTTATTGTATTTAATACGCAGGTTTTCATTAGGCAGGTATTCATGAAGCAATAATTGAGACTAAACATTTGGCTGTTAATTCTTCAGAATCAGGTGGCGCCTGATTGTTCTAAATTACTAATTTTTGTAATTAATTGCCTTTGGCCTTTATTAATAGTTATTCACAGCCATTTCAAACTTTTTGTTGCAGAACAAATGTCATATTTGTCTGTCTAGCAGTAATAAATTATATATTTTAGATGCATTTATTCTCTCACTTTGATCATTTAATTGCATAAAATGGTGTGACAGTGTGTTAAAGCACACAGTGTGTGTGTGTGTGACCATGAAAAACATCTGTTGTATTTAGAATAGAATAGAATAGAATAGAATAGAATAGAAGTACTTTATTCATCCCAGCCGGGAAATTACTGAGAATTATTGAGAACTGAAACAACAAACGACCCAAAAATTAAAACAAATTCAGAAAAAAAAGTGCAGAAAAATTAATTTTTACATTTCCTCCAAGGTGTTTTTATTAAAATTGTCCACCTCTTCCACATCTCTCTGAAATACATTGGTTGAAGTCAAATATTTCTGCAGTACAGCTTTGGTGTGTTCGCCATTAAAAAAACCGTTTGTTTTGTCAAAGCAACATTTTGTTTCCCAAGTTAACAGTGTGATTCGTTTGGCTGCTTATTGGGCTTCTTCATTCCTAGGTGTTGGTTTAAAGATGTCTGACGGGTCCAAAATGCTTTCCTGATGTCTGGATGTTTTCTGAAACATGTTGTCCAACTTCAGACTTACTGCCATTTAGGTCCAAAGTTTTGGAGAAAGTTGCTTATGTCCAACTGCAGACTTATCTTGATCTAAATGAAATTGGTGGAAACATTCAGCCTGGTTTAAAAATGCAGCTCAGCACAGAACTGCACTTTTAAGCTTTAAATTATCTGCTTTTAACATTTGATGTGGAAAATCAGCAGTTATTTTACTTTAGATTTTAAAAACGTGATACTGGAACCTCACCGATTCAAATTTATTTTTGTAAATCGCTGTAGCTGAAATTAAGTATGTGTTGGTTTTTATTCATGTTAGTTTTTGGTATTCTCTGCAAATGTTATAACTCTTATTTTTATTTTCTTGTTTTATCATTGATCTGATGTTATGAGTCACTTCTGTCAGCAGAGGTTGCTGTAAATGTTTTATATAAATAAAGTTTGACTTGACATCTGCAGCTCATCAAACTCTGAGGGAAACATGGGTTGATGCGCCAACGTGCAAAGCGACTGTATTTGTTTGTGTGAGTTTGCTTTAGTTCCCAGACTAAACCCCACAGCTATGCACTAAAAAACAAAGGAGCTCCATTTTCTCTCACCCTGATTCACAATCCTCATGTAGAAATCCTTCTAGTTTTAGATTGCAGTCTGATACTTCAGCACTCCTGCAGTTTGGCTGCGAAGGGACGGACTCGCTTGTTATCTAGGGCAACTTCTCAGCGTTTTCCATCTCTGGGAGCCGTAGTTACGTTTTTTTTTTTAAATGAGAAATTCATCAGTGGAAACACTCCAAGCGCGTAAAAAAATAAAATAATTTCAAACGGAGGTGGTTTCAAATGAGCTGTGGGTTGAATAAAGGATAACTTGTTTTCCGTTCTGCATTACAAACAATGAGTTCTGACCTAAAATAGACCCACGACACTTTGAACGTGAACTCAGCATTTGTACTTTGTCTTTTGGCAGAAGCAAAGAAGAATAATCCTTCCTTCAGGGACTGCTGACACTGAAAATAACAGCGCTATAGTTAAGCAGCACTATGCGAAAACACTGTTTTTATCTGGCTGGATCATAAACTAGGGATAAATTCCTTTTTTGTCGATTAGAAATGTTGCAGATTTGGCCCATTTAGCAAAAAGAAACGTCTCCTTCTCTATCGGCAGCAGTTTTTGGGTGCAGTCACTGGAAATAAAGAGCGATGTTGAGGTTGTGAGGAGTAGAAAAGTCTTGAATGAGATTTAATTAGATTGAAGGATTTTTAGGATCTGGAAGAACATGGGTAACTTTGGTAAGAAAAAGCACTGAGACATGTATGAATCGCCAGACTTTATTTTCAACGGTTCTCATCAGTCAAATGAGATCCATTCTCAACTTTATACATCTACATGGTCAAATATTTACCACCCATTCATTCATCCAGGTCTTAAATCCAACCAGCCATTTTGCAGTCCATTAATCCAAAGATCTGACATTCAGTTAGTCCTTCTGTCCATCCAGTCTTTCTGTTTCACATGGGAAATCTTACCATTGTTAAAACGCCCACCAAAAATTTAAAGTATTCAAGACATGTTTGTATTCATACTTAAAAAGTTTTCTGATGGCTGAATTTTAAATTTTTTTATATTTAGCTGCAGAATTTTGACATTTTGTCAACATGAGGAACAAGTTTAATGAGATGTCAAGTTGCATATAGCAAATAAATTATGTGAAATGAGTTTTTACACATTTTCTTCTTAACCAATTAATAAAAATGTTTTTTTAATGTAGGAAGTGTTGCTATTATAAGACTCCGTAAAGATGCTAAGTTATATACATATATTTGGCATTATATTTATTCTAGATTTTTCCCCCTTACCTGCAGCTAGTAACACTTTCATCTACATGGATTTACAGTTTCTCAGTATTTTCTCTGCATACTCCAGCAGCCAGGCAACAGCATTTCATTGCTAAATTCCCTATTGTGTCTTTGTGCACAATGACAGTAGAGTAATATTCTTATACTTCAACATTCTCCCTTCCTTGCAGAATATTCTGAGAGTATGATTGTATTATAAATCATACTTTGTGTTCTTAAATTTGGAAAATATAGGCTCAAAATAGCAAGTTTGTGCTGCACATCAATTTATTTACCAGTCATAAATCATAAAAATCGGAGCAGATGTCCTTCATAGCCTACAGGTTGAGCCGGGACCAAAATAAAGAAATAAAGAACGGCCGTCTGTACAGGTCGATTGTGGGCCGGCGTTGCCAGGTTTGTGGGTTTGTCGCCCACTGGGGCAACTCATGCTGAAAATGTGTCGACACATGGCACACTGACACATTTCCTGTGCAAGGCGCACAGCTTTGCTCCTGTGGAGAAGCTCTGCTCTGAGCTTCCCTCTGTTACCTGCTATGCACATTTCAGATTAGGAAAAAAAAACAACAACCAACATGACCAGAGTTTTTAACGTCAACAGATGCTGCATTCCCAAAAGTCAAATTTAGTCAAGTCAAGTTTATTTGTTTATTTGTCTACTGGTTGTTTAATTGATTATGAAACAACCAGTAGACATTTTATTTTGTCAAATGCAATCACCAAAATCAACAAAAATAATCACCATCAACTATGCTGATCAATATTCCAGTTATTAATCACATTCAGTTAGTCCTTCTGTCCATCCAGTCTTTCTGTTTCAGCAGCTGGATTTTTAGCATTTATTTAAAGGACCTCAGTGTTTCGGCTGTTTTCTGGAAGTTTGTCTTCCACATTAGGGCTGGAAAACGAGTCACAATAGAAGTGTTTCATATCAGTCAATATCGATAATTACCTATTAGTATTTTGTTTTAAACATCTGCCTGTTTTATCCACAGTTTTCACTCCATGCCACTGGTTTTTTTTTTATTTTTAAGCATTTTTGAGGTACAGTAGAAAAACCTAAAACTGCTGCTGTGCCAGTTACTCCACAGGTTGTTGCTAGGTAACCGAAGAATGAGCGTTGCTAGGTAACCAAAGAGAGAGTGAGTTGATTCCACCAACCTTTCTTAGTTGGCTGAGAATTTGAGTATCTAAAGTCTTTCATATCCCAGAATGCTGTGCGGTTCTGGATCAGGATTCAGTGAATACTCTTTATATTGAATATCCTATCAGATATATTACCTATCGATACTGATTGTGTGTTTATCATGATAAGATACTTTTATTGATATATTGTACAGGCATAATGCAAACTGAATGTTTGGTCTGGTTTTGGTTCTTTGGACAAAAAGCAGACCAGAACCGTTGGACCCGAGTGGTCTGGAAAGCTGATTCAGCAAAAACTAATCTTGAAGGTACTTTCAAGCTGTTGAGTGATAAAGTAACAGGAGTATTTTAAAGTCTTTTCTCTGATGCAGAGATGCAAACACTGAAGTATCTAAGCTTCAGGTCTGCTCTGCCTTTCTTCTTCTACCTGCTTCCTTTATTGATTTTTAAAGCACTTCTTTCACTTGAATGGAATTTCCCAAGATATGTGCAACTATAACTATAAATTTAATAAAAAATGAGTCCCTTTTTGACTGTAGTCTGCATATAACATAACATACTTTGCATAATATAATTCAAAAGCTCCTCTATTGCATTCTTATAATAAATTCCTTCTGTATGTTACACTAGTTTATGTATATTTTTTTCTTTTTATAGGTCTATTGTGTAGCTGTTCCTGTTGCGTTATTTTGGGTCCTAACAGGGATAAAAACTAAAAAAACGTGTCACAACGGGGTTCAAACATCAAGAGTCTGATTACTTCTTTTCTTGTACCACAACAACCAGCAGCTGCAATGCAGTAAAAAAAACAAATATTTCCTACAAAGATTCATCTTCAGCCTAACGTTTTGCCTTTAGCTAATGTTTTAGATCCCTTATATAGTTTATAAAGTGCATATATATAAGACTTCCTTTTCAAGCATCTTTTAGGATCCGCAAAAAACCAAGGAAGAGCCAGCGGGAAACAACCATTTTATCAATCTCACAGAGCTTGTGTTTACCCTGGCATCACCAGGAGATTGCAAATTAAGGGTGAAGCTTTTCGGTTTGCTTTCACTTTTCAACAGACATCATCAGCGATGTCAAATATGCCTTGGGGACACATGGAAAGATAGTTTACCCATCAGAGGAACGAGACATGGAATTAACTGCACAAGCTCTTCTACGAAAATGTTTGCCTGTGTAAACTACTGTGAGTTAAATAGGCCTTTTTCTCAGTAAATATATTAGTAATATTTGTATTGACATATTTCATCCTTCGTTTAGTTATATGAAATCTGCCATTCCCACCTGCAAACTGGGAAAGTGAACATAGCCTCTCTTCCTCCAAACATTGTGTAATGAAATCCAAGGTTGTACACACCTTTTCTTCAGCAGTGGAGTTTTGTGCAGTGAGTGCATTTATTATTTCCAACTGTATTAGCCATTTCCAAGTCTTTTTTGACCTCTCTGTGCACTGATTGGCTACAGGATTACAATTTGAACCATTGTTTTGATTCATCTGTCAGAAATCTTAGACGATTTCTGAGCAAGGTGAAATATTCTTTCCACTTTCAGACTCCAATGTTGCACAATAGAAAATGTGTGGGATAAGCTACCGTAAGTAGCTAATCCCACAGTAATCTATGGCAAAATCCATACAGAAGTAAAACTTTCTTTGCTTTTACCAATCTATGCAATGCTTTGGTAATGGGAAACCTTTTAGGTCATCAATTTAAGCTAGACCAGCTAAATGCACATAGCACATTTATCTTATTTTGGCTGGTTTCTTATTTTCCTGTCTACATGAGTTTAAAACTTATTAAAACTCATTTCATGGACTAATTTGTTTTGATGTTTTTGTATGTTCTTACATGTCTTTCATGCCAGAATGGAGCCAATTAAAATTCAGGTGTCAAATATTTATATTTTTAGATTTAAATCTCAGTTGAGGGGTTTTCTCAGTGTTCAGCAGCTAAGAAGAAAAAAAACCCCATGTATTCAGACTGGCGCCGCTGGCTTGGCAGGACACCTCAGCACACTAAAAGCGTAGACCTGCTGCTAAGAGACCTGTGAGGAACCATCAGGCCGCTGCTCAAGTGAACACCTTGGTATGTTTCACACCTTTCATGGGCGACTCGCTGCAAGGTGACAGGCTGCGTCTCAACCAACGCAAACTCAAGTTCAGCTAGAGGATGTGACAAAAACTGGGAGTAACTGAGCTAAATATATAAAGCTGTCATTATTTAAAATATTGCAAAACGAGATGACAAGGTGGCATGATCTGCTACAGGCAAAAACATAATCAACTGTTGAACGTATTAAATGATAATTAGCAGCGAAAGCGCTGCTAAGACCTGTTGTAATCGTAGTGTTTATTTAGCTTATTCTGCCTTTAGCTCAGCTTTTACTTTTAGTGTTAGACATCATAAATAGTAGGGATGTGCCGATCAGGTTTTTTTCTGCCGATACCGATCACCCCTGAGGGCCGATCGCCGATTCCGATCCCCGATACCGATCACATAATTATTATTTATTTATTTTTTATCATACATTATGTAGAAAAAGGAACCATGAATTCACCTTAATTTAGACAAAAACTTGTTTTTAATAACTTTTCCAAGAAGAAAACTAAACAAAACAGGCATTGTGCAAA
>CAEGAF010099696.1:0-11879 GCA_903067075.1 Micropoecilia bifurca
GTGAATGAGAGTCAAAGTTGTGTGAGTGAGAGTCAAACCTTGTGTGAGTGCGAGACGAACATTGTGTGAATGCGCGTTAAACGTTGTGTGAGTGAGAGACGAACATTGTGTGAATGCGCGTCAAATGTTGTGTGAGTGAGAGACGAACGTTGTGTGAATGCGAGTTAAACGTGTGAATGCGAGCAATTTGAGTATTTTTTTGAGTGTGCGTGATAAACGTTGTGTGAGTGTGAGTTAAACGTTGTGTGAATGCGAGCAATTTGAGTATTTTTTGAGTGTGCGTGAGTTTTTTGTAGTGTGTGAGAGACAAAACCTAGATTTTGTCCTAAACGGCCCCTCATAGCTAAGCACTCTCGCTGCACAATACCCTAAAGATACCCATGCTGGAAAATTTGTTTTCCCTTGTTCCAAGTGGTGGAGTATGAACCATTTCATCTACAAAGTGTCACTCTGGATATTAAGTGGAAAAGACCATAAAAGTAAGAATTGAAAACAAAATCTACCATATATAGAGCCATGTAGCATTTCACAAAAATTCAACTGCAAACTGAATGTTTATTTTCACTTATTAAACAGCGCCCAGCTGCAAGATCCAGGAAGGTTTTTTTTTAAGTTCTCCATGTCTTGATTTAGTTCTAAACAAATTGAAATGGTGTATTTCCTTTACAGAATGCATTATTTACATTAGATCGGAGGTCACAATAAAGCTCTATTTCATTGTGCTGAGCAGTCATTGGTGCTTTGATAACGCATATCAATGCTGGTGCACTTTTGCCAGATTTTATATTTTATTTATCCAATACATGTTGCATCCTTTTCCATCATACTAATCTCCAGAAATTAAGACACAGATTGGTTTGATTATTTATGCAAATATAATGCATTTTGTTGCAAAATTATGCGAAAATAAAAAAGGGCTCTATACACATAGCTGCAAAATACAATTTTGTTCTAGATTTTCTTTATCAATGAGCAATGTAAGAAATTAAATAAATGGAAACATTATTTCCATTACCCTGCCTCTCGCCCGGAACGTCAGCTGGATATAGGCACCAGCAACTCCCGACCCCACTAAGGGACAAGGGTGCAAGAAAATGGATGGATGGATGGAAACATTATTTAATTCTTGCAAGAGAGACAAACACATTTTGATGCAAACATCAAAATGGCGCCATCGCCAATAGCAAAGTAAAGATGCTTTTTTTATGTGGAGCAACAGCATCCTCCTAGGTTAGGTTCTGCTATTGCACAGACAAGTGGTATGAGTTTTTAACTCACAAAGGTTCTCTCAAAAAACACAATACATGGAAATTTCCTTTTCTCCCTTTCAGTGGGCAGATGGCAAACATGTTGCATACTGCAATTGTGGTTAGCTACAAAGACTCGGGTGCTTCCATCTTCAAATATATGCAAACACTGCTAACACTTTGTCACCCCTAAAAATGAGACAACAGAGAGTGAAAGAAGAAAACATTGAGCAACATCCAAAAGAAAAATATTCAAGTCTATTTACACACACAAGAGCAATTCTTAGTCCTGTTGTGTTTTCAATGACTGAGCGACAATGGTATGGTGCAGTTTCCTACAAGGCTCTGAACACCTTCTTCTAGTCAGAGATGTTTATAAATCATTTTTAGAGTAAAATGTGACTGAAAAATAAAGCACACGGTTACACATAAAAAATAAGCATGGACATTAAAGAGTAAAATTGAGACTTAAAGCAACACAGCAGGTGTAGATTTATTGTATTGTAAAAACTGTACTTTAAACAGAGTTTTGGCAAATTTCTAAAGTAAATAGTTCTAAAAAAGGTTCTGGCAGACAAAGGGCATCTTAATCTGATACATTCTCTGCTGCATAGATCAGAAATAGACCGCTGTTCTAGAGCCAGACAATCATGGAAGAAGGTGGCTTTATTTGTGGCATCATGTTCCTTTAATACATTGAGGTATATGTGTCCTTTACCTGACAAACATCTAGTACCAGGATAAACTGTGGAGAAGGCAGGCAGGCCAATGCAGGTAGATTGCTGCTTTGTGCAATGGAAGCTGTATTACCCGATGGTTACAGTCTCGTGTTGCTTGATAATTGGTTTGAGGTTTTCTTTTGGCACTACCCAGTCCAATAACAGTGGTAAATAATGGACAAAAAAAATTGTGATTCATGGAGACATTATGTTTCAGGAATTAAAAGATCTGCAACTAAACTCTTGGTACCAGATACCACTGCACACTTCTAGGGATTTCTGGTGGAGTCCAAGCCTCCAGGGCTCTTTTGGCAGCAAGAGGGGCATCATCACACAATTAGGGCAGGTGGTCATACCATCTCTGGTTTCCTTGTGTGTTGCTTTAATGAAGCGGGCCATGGTGTATATTATATTTATCTAACAGGTTTCAGATATTGCATTTTCTTTTTATTGTGAGCACCTGCAACAATAAAGATTTTCACATGTGCCTGAAAAACTAAGTGAAGAGACTATAAAAGAAAAATTCAAGGGGAAAGAAAAAAACAAGCAGTGTAATGCCCTCAGGCCACAGCATGAAGGCTAAAAGTCTACCTTGTTACTGGGAGTGTGAAAACCATATCACTGCTACCTACTTTCTCTCTGTCCCAGCAATCTCTTCACAGGTAAGAGATGTCATGTGGAGAAGATGCTATAGCTGCTCTGCATATGCTATGATAACAAGGTATCAAAATTCCCTCCGGGTGTAGCTGTGTATGCACTCCTGGAGATTTGGCGACACATTGGATAACATTATCAGATAAGAAAAATATGCCTGAAGAACCAAGAGACAAAAAAGAAAGGAACATAGACATAGAAGAAAGGTGTCATAGACATACTCGCAAATTAAATAGTAATTAATGTAAGACAAATTAAACTGCACTGAAGTAAATGCAATGTTTTATATCAGAAAACATATGAATTAGCAAAGATGTGTGATGGTTTGATTAACAAGGTTTTTTTATTTACTTTGAATAAATAATTTGGATTTTTTTTATTTTTCATTATAATAATTAAAAAGATTGTAGCTTATTTTAAATTGAATTTTATTTATATTTTTCAGTTGTACTGGTTGGCTACAGAGGAAAAAAATGTTAGAATTCAAAGTGGGTATTTCTGTGAATCTAAAGAAAAAAAATGCTGTGGATTATAGACCTAATCACAGAGACTTTGAGGATTTTAATTAGCTCATTAGAATTTCCGATGTAGCTTATACTGCAAAACTTTTCTGTTGCCTTTTGGATACTGCTGATACTGGAAGACATGTCTGGTGTTTGTACTAGATTTTTAGAGATTCAACTCTTGAATCCACCCTGCTGCTGTTCTTTTCTAAAATTTGCCCTGACAGCAAAGGTAAAACTTAGGTCATGTATAAAGTAGTTAGACTTAACACTGACCACAATCTCTTCTGGAATTAAAATGAAGTATTTCAAAGTAATTCAAATGCATAAAAAATAAATTCAGCTCACACTTCCAGAAAATCCTGGAGTCAACAAATCAGGGGTCCCTCACAACAGCTGGAAACAATAGAGTAATATGCTTTGGGGGAAGGCCAATGCAGATTTCTCCTTCCACTGTATATTACTGACAGGAAAATGTCAACTGTGCTATTCCAACTTCCAGCCAGCAATCATTTAGTAATCATTCCTCTTCAATGCCTGGTATAGGCAAGGAAAAAAAGATGAGACAAAGCAACAAAAGGGAGAGTAAAAGAGAGAGACTGTGTCACTAAAGCAATAAATGGAGAGATAGCGAGAAGAAAAGAAGACATAAGGGGCGTGAGCAACAGCCTGCCATTGGTAGTTGAGGCGTGTATGGCTTTGACAGGAGACAATAAGCCCAGATGGCAACTCTTAGTTCGTTAACTTTGATGGATATTTTACATTCAGCGTCAAGGCTGAGAAAATTACTGTATCACCTACAGGATGTTGTTAGCCATCATTTACTGCATTGTTCTGCTCTGAATGCCCAAGAAGTGTGGTAGTATTTATTGTTAAATATACCACTTATGGTCACACAAGATTGTAAGTAAGTATAAGAGAACCACCCACTTGGAATAAAGATACTTTAAGTAACATAGCGAGAAAACATCCTTCATTCTCAATGTATGTATAGCGTTGGGTTGTGAATATTAAAAATGAGACAATGCAATGACTCTGATCTGTCCAACAGAAACTGCTGTCAGTATATTTGTTCAACACTGCACGTCTGTTTTACATTTGACTTGTAATCACCACTGACAACACATGGCAAATATTAAATGGTGTAGAAAAGCACTGCTATGTATATCATATTCATAACCTGTAACCTGAAGCCCCTTTTCTGTAAGGCTTGGTATTGGATTTCAGTCTCAAGTTGCAAAGTTTTTCCCATCTTAAGGGCTCTGGAATAATGTTTTGCACTAGATTGCCTAATGTTTTTCTCAGGTACATGACCATAAAAACTAGGCGCACCCTGATTTTTGAACACATTATTTAATTCTGCAGTTTAACAGATCCATCCATCCATCCTCTTCCGCTTATCTGGGGTCGGGTCGAGGGGGCAGCAGCTTCAGAAGGGAAACCCAGACTTTCCTCTCACCTGCCACTTCTTCCAGCTCCTCCGGGGGAACCCCAAGGTGTTCCCAGGCCAGATGAGAGACATAGTCCCTCCAGCGTGTCCTGTGTCTTCCCCGAGGCCTCCTCCCGATGTGGAGGAGCAGCGGCTCTACTCTGAGTCCCTCAAGGATGACTGAGCTTCTCACCCCCTATGAACACGGTCGAACGCCTTCTCTAAGTCCACAAAACACATGTAGACTGGTTGGGCAAACTCCCATGTACCCTCCAGGACCCTGCTGAGGATGTAGAGCTGGTCCAGTGTTCCTCGACCAGGACGAAAACCACCCTGCTCTTCCTGAATCTGAGGTTCGACTATCCGACGGATCCTCCTCTCCAGGACCCCTGAATAGACGTTACCAGGGAGGCTTAAGAGTGTGACCCCCCTGTAATTGGAGCACACCCTCCGGTCCCCCCTTTAAAACCGAACGTGTTGGCGCCAACACTTTTTCACAAGCCAACTTCGTCTTACCGTAACTCTGCAAAAAGAGTGCAGAGTGAAAGAGTGCAAAAGGTCCTGCTGGAGGTTTTGCTGCAGGGTCTGCTGGGGGTCCTGCTGGAGGGTCTGCTGGAGGTTTTGCTGGAGGGTCTGCTGCAGGGTTTGCTGGAGGTCCTGTTGGGGTCCATGCTGGGAGTACGAGGCACCGCAGCCGTTCCCCACATAATCCAAGGTGGAAGACCCATGAAGAGCCTGATGAGCCAGGCTTTCAACCCCTAAGGTTCTTTCTCTGGTGTCCAACCCCCTCTAAATGTAGGCAATCCACCACCAGGCGAAATGTTTGAGTATTTTTTTGACAATTTTTGAGGAAGTTCTCCTGGAATGAAATAAGTCCAGGGGGACTGAAGAAATTTATTGCCATGCTGCTTCACGTGTCAATAAACCGCGAGCTGGAAGTATTTTCAGTCTTCAAACACCTACTGCCATCATGTCCAGGGACCGGTTCTTGGCCATTCTAGCCAACGTTGGAATGAGTGACCCAGAAGAGGATCAGCAAAATTATCAACTCAAGGGCACATAAACGTATGATCCCCTCCACCAGGTCAGGCCGCTGACGGAGATGATTAGGACAAGGTGCGGTGCCTTATTACCCAAGGCAGCACCTTGCAGTAGATGAGAGGATGGTTGCAACCAAAGCCAGGCTCAGCATCAAACAGCCAAGCCAACAAAGTGGGGCCTTACATTTTTTGTATTGGCTGATAAAAATGGTTGCACTGTGGATTTCCAACTGTACCCTGGAAAATCTAAAGTATCATCTGGAAAGGGGCTATTGTTTGATATTGTGAGCACTTTAGTGAAGAAAGACTTCCTGGGTTATGGCTACATTGTCTACATGGACAACTTTTACACCAGCCCTGTCCTGTTCAAACATTTGAGGCATCAGAGATTTGGCGCTTGCGGGACATACAGGCAGGGAAGAGTCGGTGTCCCCACCACCACGGAAAATGCCTTTACCAAAAAATCCCAATGAGGCAGCATCCGGATGGGGTGCTTCTCTTTGTAAAATGGATGGACACCAGGGAGGTCTCGATGTGCTCCACCATCCACCCTGTGTACACTGGAGACCCTGTTCAGCGCTGGCAGAAGTCACTTGATGGGAAAAATACAGAAGGTTGCTGTTCCCTGGCCCACTGCTGGAGTACAATAAATACATGGGAGGGGTGGACACATCGGACTAAATGATTGGGACATATTCGATCCACTGTAAAACCAAAAGGTGGTCCATCACTGTGTTCCAGCATTTGGTTGATATTGGTGTCACCAACTCCTTTGTCATTCATAAGGATCAGTGTTTAAAAATGAGAAGAAAGCAGCAGACCCGACAGAGTTTCCAGGAGGAGCTGGCAGCACACCTCCTAGGTGCTCCTCTTTATTGTGAGCCACAAAAAGAACCTGGAGAAAAACATTTACCAGTCCCATGCAGCAGGAACAAGCATGCAAAGTCAGAGAGAGTAAGCATGGGGAGACGGGGTGCTGCAAGCTTTGTCAGAGAAGCACAGCCTGGAGGTGTGAGGTTTGTTATGTGGGCTTGTGCCTTCAAGTGGACAGAGGCTGCTTCCGGGCCAGAGGCGGGGTCACCTTGGGCAGGTCACCAGTCTTTTGCAGGGCAACACAGAGAGACAGGACAACAAACTATGCACACACATACACCTAGGGGCAATTTGGAGAGGCCAAAAACTTGACAGTCATCTTTTTGGACTGTGGGAGGAAACCGGAGTACCCGGAGAAAACCCACGCATGCACAGGGAGACATGCAAAATCCATACAGAGAGACCAGGGCTGGGAATTGAACCCAGAACCTTCTTGCTGCAAGGCAACAGCTCTACCAACTGTGCCACTGTGCAGCCCATATCTGTTTCTTATTTGTATAAATAATTGAGAATGAAAAAATATTGTCAACATGTTCTATATTGTTGAAATTATTTTGTGATGCAAAAGCTGTACTTCATGTTCAAATGCAGTGTTTTATTTGCATAAAATCTGATTTTGCTTTTTGTTTTTTCTTGATTTCAAACTGTTTTAATAGTGATTTACTATCAAGAATAATGTAAAATAATGCCAGGTATTGAAAGTTCTAAATATTCTGGAAAAATGTGCCAAAGCACTTGGCCATAAAACATTTTGTTCCTACTTTCTAGTGAAAAACAAGTAAAAACGGCCAGGCGGACTTTTGAGTGACAGGCCTACAGGGGGAACCATCACCCTGATCTGCCAATCCAGAGGAACTGGCCCCGATGTCCATGCGATATTGCAGAGTCGCGTGAGCCAACACAACCCTGCAACATCCAGAGCCTTAAGGAACTCCGGGCGGATCTCATCCACCCCCGGGGCCCTGAGGCCACAGAGGAGGTTTTTGACCACCTCGGCGACCTTGTCCTCAGAGATTGGAGAACCCAACCCAGAGTCCCCAGGCTCAGCTTCCTCAACAGAAGGCATGTTGGTGGTATTAAGGAGGTCTTCGAAGTTTTCTGCCCACCGGCCCACAACGTCCCGAGTTGAGGTCAACAGCGCACCATCCCCACCATAAACAGTGTTGGTGCTGCACTGCTTCCCCCTCCTGAGAAGCCGGATGGTGGACCAAAATCGGCTCGAAGCCGTACGGAAGTCTTTCTCCATGGCCTCTCCAAACTGTTTAAATTACTGTCATATGAAGGTAATGTTGACTTGTAAATGGTTCATTAATAATCTAATAAAGTTCTTTATTTGAGGCAAATTTGCTCAAAAATTTGTAAAAAAAAAAAAAAAAAGCCTCTCGTCCATTAACCATTGGAGATGGGCACCAGCCTCCCTCAACCCTACAGGGATAACCATGTTGATGAATTATTATCCATCAACATTATCTGGATGGGCGATTGATGGCTATATAAAAACACAGTATGTAACACCTACATGAGTATGTGTATCGTATAGAAATATTAAATGTGTATGTTCTTTGATAATGTTTTGCAAATATACTCTGACATGTATGCATCATAATCTGTACTCTGTTTTACTTCTATAACGTGTTTTCATAGTTCGTACTTATATAATGTGGCATGATCACTAATCACCCTCTGAGTTTGTGCTGAGATTTTGTAAGTCGGGGACAACTGCACATACGGAGGGCTTTGACACATGGACAAATCGAATGGTCATTCTGTGTTTCGTGGTCTTCTCACGATCCGAGTTCATAGGAGTAGGTCAATTTGACCCGCTCACGCGAACAATGGCTGGAGTCCTTGGTCAGATATGCAATGGGAAGTGGTCGCACTATTTTTGTAGAATCTGCCTGAGCAGGGAGGAAGTGGCCATTCCTCCCTCTCACGTAAGATTGTTTGTAAAAGCTTATAAAAAGACACCGCTGAGTCTACCGTGGGTTTTCGCGCGGACGCCCGGCCACGCGATCGCTGTTTTACCTGAACTGTCAGCTCTCCAATTCCGTGTTGAAGGTAAGCGCGGATATACTTAATGAAGTGTATAGCGTCACGTATCAGTGTGTGAATGTTTTGCTGTGCTGCATTGCTCTACTGTAATCTGTGGTGAAATAAATTGACACGTTTATTTTAGAAGACCAGCATGTTAACTCATTTTTATTGCCGACCTCCTTTGAACCTGTCCTAAATTTCACAACACAGTGTAATACTCATATCAAAGGCACTTTCAATGTGTGTACTGCCCGACTCATTTTACTAAACAGGTTTTGATTTGCAACAGACTTACTTTTAACACTTTGAACAACTCTACAGAGTATTGGACCGTTGTCTATATGCATGCAAACACACATGCACGAACACACAATATACACATTCCTGCACCTCAGCAGAAATACACTGATTGGTCCCAGTGCAGTGCCACTGAGAGGAGAAGTTGGAAAAAAAAATCCAGCATGGAGCAAGTTGGGTGACTTGCTCTTTCACATAATAGACCAGATTTATTGGTACATTTTATATGACTGTGTCTTTTTGACTGACTTCTTGTTGTGCTCATCTTGGTTAGTCCCTCTTTTTTTATTATTAGTGTGGGCAATCTTCTAACAAGCTTTGTGTAATTCATCACACTAATCACTCATACTAATGCCTAAGGAATGGACTTTCACACATTTGCTTAATCAAGTACAAGTCAGTATTTTGAGAAGATGCAGAGCTGCTAATCATCTTCGATTTGCTCTTACAACTATTGCTTGAGGTTCTTCTGAGGTTCTGAAGAAATTAAAAATGTTAAATTACCTGTAGCACTTAATTAAATCCAGAGAATCCCAAAGTCATCAGTCATCCACCCATTCACACACAATCTGAAAGAATAAAAAAAATTAAATACTTATAGGATCCCGACAAGGGGCAGGGTGCCCCTGGCCCAGATGGGAGGCAGAATATTACTTCAGGGATCCAAACCTTTATCACGGTTAATGAGAGTTGGAGAAGATGGGCATGCTCCTGTTGAGTTTGGTGTATATAGTATTATATCAAGTGGTACCCCAGTAAATTATATAGTAGGCTGCCCCAGTCATTATTGACTCATGGTTGCTATAAACTTTACAAGACCGACTAATTTTAATGACATAGTGGGTGTAAAAAATTGAATAAAATGTTGAGCGACATGACTGGCTTTATTTTCACCCTTACATTTAACTTTATGACACAAAATTATAAGTGGATCATCCATACCATCTCTAAGTGTATTCTGGGTAAAGCTTGTCACCAGCTGTCCACCAACGTCATCATCAGTCACTTGGCAACAGATGGCAAATTAGCTAGAGCATTTTTACCAGTGACATGCGGTGAGGTTCATTGCTGGTGAGGCACTGACTTATGACTTGGACACCATCCAAGTTATTGGACCTACGTTAACTCAGTAAAACCTAAGTTATTGGACCTACGGAAATTTTGCACATGCAAACAACTCTGGGGGACAAAAAGACTAATCTTTTACATGTTATCCATAGCCGCGTTAACTCAGTAAAACCTAAAAATGTAGGTATTAATTTCATGCCATGATCCACATCAAAGTGATCTGTATTCGCCACGCTACGCAGACTTGTTGCCATAGCAACTGACAACAATGCCACTCCATGTTTTAGGATTTAACACCAAAAAACATTCAAGAATTTTACACACAGAACAGAACATTTAGTTTGTTGTAGAATGTTTTAGGCTTAATGTTTTATTAATAAATAATTGCTGTGGTAGATTAGCTACCACTTCTACTTTACTGAATTATTTAAACATTAACTGTAGCCCACAAAACGCACATTTAATTAAAAAACTAAACAAAAACATATTATTGCTGTCTTACCTTTATGTATTAATGAAATCTATGCACCGCTAATTGTGCACAAAAATATCAGTTCATCCAAAGCCAAGTTTATCATGTAAAGTTTAGCATGTCTTTTCTACTCCGTTTGAGAATCATCAAACTGTCTTGAAGTAAAACTTTCAGCTCCCTGTTGGTCTTCCTTTAGTTATCATCTCCTGCTAAAATTGAAAATCCACTTTAGAAAACTGTTAAGTGTAGAAATGTAGTCTTTCATTATTGACGTCCGAAGAGAGGAGAAAACAAATTTACTTTACTTATTTGCTGTGTGGCTAGCTCCATGGCTAGCTCACTGTGTCTTACTCTGCAGTTGTGCAGTCACAATATCTGAGATCATGAGCACCCCCTGCCATGAGGCAAGAGAACTGCCTGCCTCCCCCTGAGTCTGCTCTTTGCCTATCGCTCCTCCGCACACAAAACACGACACACACACACACAGTTAGTGACAAAAAACACTACATTACATACATAAGCGAAATTATGGAAAATTAGTCTATATATTAAATGTTTCTTTGCCATTTTATTGCCGGCGTATAGACTGGACGAACATGCTGTCACATAATGGCAGCCAGTGCAGTTAGCAAGCAATTGCGTAACCCAAGTGAGGCTGAGCTCGCTGCTGCCTCCCCGGCTTCGCTTCTGAACATTTGAATGGAAAAATGCGAAAATCCAGAGATTTTGAAGTAAAACTCATCCAAATTGGTTAAGCTAAGTAAAAAATAGATACTTTATAGTACAAAACCACAGGGTGAAAATAGCAATATAAATGATTGTTATATATTATTTTTCCATGATGACTCCCCTGACCACACATCACTGATTTTTACGATTTAAGTTAACGAGTGGAGCTCCATGGAGTGTCAAAGTGAAAAGGATGGAAAGAAGAGAGCAAGGAAAAGCCAAAAACTGGACGCATTTTTTGTTCCTCGGTTCCTTGAACCAGACTTTTTTGTTGGCAAGCGATTCAGACTCGCCAAAACTGCCGGCCCAGCGAAGGAGCTGCACTAGTTACAGGTAGCAACTCTGACATTATTCTCAAAGTGTGAGTTAACTGTAGACTGATTGTGAGCTAGGCCCAGCCGCCTAGCTCACATCCCCTTTTCTCTCTGACGGTGGTACAGCGCTTTTTACAGTTCATGTTCAACATGGTTTTAAGCCACGACAGCAGTATGGTGTTTAAAGTTCAGGTTTTCATTGGAGCCGGAAGAGCTCCAATGAAAGAAGAGCATCTTCCGGATCATCCACTTTGTGTAACGGCAGCACACGCGATCCCGCCATCCAGAGGTGCAGGCGACACGCTACCATGTCTATGTTGTAAAGTTAAATTGAGCTTTATTATTTGGGTATAAAGGACCCAGTCATTAGCCCCGCAACCTTGGCCCGACTCTGACCTCTTTGACCACATACAAGTTACCATACTAAATTGTCCTACAAAGCTACAAAGTAAAGAATATCTGTGTGTGTGTATATATAGGCATGTGTGTGTATATATATA